>JASEVX010000001.1:33115896-33304521 GCA_031761405.1 Serripes groenlandicus | reverse complement strand
GACACTTTAGACGAATGTTCCACTATAGTCCACCGATTTGCCAATTTAACCCTTCCCCACAAACAGACGCTTTTTGATGCCTCTCCAGGAACGGACTTTTGAAAACATTGCGGAAAAAGGATAAATTGCTAACGAGAAATTTCTCATTTTGTCACAATATCTGTAACTCTTTTACTTTCATTCACAGAGATTTTCCATATGTGTTATCTATACCTTTTCAAAGTCATTCTGCTTCAGAATTGCCGTATGAGGGAAAGGGTTAAGTCTTTCCCACATATCACGCATCTGCAGCAGACGACTTTGAACATATTTTGTCAAAAATTAGAAAATCTCCATAATTGAATGGATAACCTATGACAAAAAGTGGAAAACATTGTGGCAAATGGAGAAATTGCACGTTTCGTGCAATTTCTTCTTTTGTCACTATGTTTTCAAAAAGCCGTCTGCTGCAGAGGCGACAGAAAGCGTCTATATGAGGGAAAGGGTTAAAGGTAGAAACAAATATCTAGAGTACTTTTCGTGAAATGAATACTGTGACCACACCCAACGTGAAGCTTGTCCTATAGGTTATCATGTATATTGTTAATTTTCGCAGGGACTTAATTAACCAAGGCGAAGAAAATGTATTCAAATTGTTGACTGAAATTAGCTATCATTTGGGGTTAGCTCATTGTCTACAGTAAGCCAACATATACAGTCAAACCTGTACTAAAGACAACCGTTGTTTAGTAATTCCCTGTCTAAAGCAACCACACTTTTAATTTCCCAATGTCTCATGTTCTGCACAAATTACCCTTTAATCAAAGACCGGATGTGAACAAAGACCAGATTGTTCTCCTCCCACGGGTGGTCTCTTAACACAGGTTGGACTGTACGTTAATTGGTAGGACGCGCGTGTATGTATCTATATAATCTGACATAAACAACACGAATATCATGTGAAAGTTTGTCTTTTTACGAAAAAGACAATTTTTGAAACGAATGGAAATCTCAGGAAACAAACAATGAACAGGACAGCATTACACGGCATTTGCCATACATGACATTAGACCATTGATATTGGTTTAAATTATAGCTCACCCTGTTTTAATCATCACCCTGAAATCGTATTGACAGATGGAATATTGTCAATGTAAGTTTTAGGCCATTGTGTTGAATTGGAAAGGCTGCACACACAATTAGAAGAAATTAGTTAAGTGTTCATCATCAAGGGCGTAGCTCCCTTAAGGCACTGTAGGCACGTGCCTACACATTTTTTCTAAAAATGCCCCAAAATGCAGCTGCGGCGATACACATCTGCGTAATATATCGACCAGATCAGCATGCGCTGTCCGCGCAGACTGATCCGGCCGACACATTCCGTCTAAGGGAGGATAGATAGAGTAGCGATTCCTGAAACAGAAAATCCACAGTAGGCGAAAAGTGTATATCCGGGTACGCCTGTGTGGCATGCTTAGGCTGATCCGGGTCACTACTTTACGCAGAGTCTACGATGTTGATTTTCTCACGAGACGGCCTACACATTGATTATTGCCAAGCTACGCCCCTGATCATGTTTGTCTCATTATGTGTCATTCCTAATGAGTTATGTATGTTTTAATGTTCATTTTCCATTTTCCCTCATGCTACCATGCTACCTCTTCTTGGATTTCCCAAACTTTGTACAATGTTGGAATAAAAATCCGTCGAATTCCGATTTAGTCTTGTTGATTATTTAAGCCAAAAGGGCATCAAAGTGAATTGAAAGGACACATTTTTCATTTACCATAAAAACGACCCATCTTCAGAATAATAAACGGTTAGATTCACATGTTCCCTCATACGACAATTCTGAAGCAGGCGACTTTGAACATATTTTGTCAAAAAATAGAAAATCTCGATAATTGATCGGATAACCTATGACTAAAAGTGGAAAACATTGTGGCAAAAGGAGAAATTACTATGTTTTCAAAAAAGCCGCCTGCTGCAGAGGTGTCAAAAAACGTTTATATGAGGGAAAAGGTTAAATCGCTATGTCATAGTGTAAATCTAATGCATGTACACACGTTTACAACAGTGAATATTTCTCAATTATAATGTAGTTCAATTTTTCTTGGGGGTAAACCGGGGCCGATTCGCCCTGCAAACGTACATGCACCTTTAAGGGTACAAACACCTGCTAAATGGTTCAATGCTCAAAACAGAATTGTATTTATTGAATTTCCTTTATGACACCACTGAATTTGACGAGTCATGAAAACATTTTGGGAAAAGCAGAAATTGCTGATTATCAATATCTTACTTCCAATTTTAGTTGAGTACTTTTTCCGTTAAATATTTTCAAGACAGACGCATCCAATATAATCCTATATACTGCTTAAAACTGTACTTAGGTCGCGTCTAGAGATTATGGGGGATTGATACATTTCCAACATGGAGATGCTTTCGGACGAATCTACAGTAGACGACCTTTTAAAAACATTGTGGCAAAAGGAGAACTTGCTCACAATGTGTTCAACTTTATTCAATGATTGTTCTTTCGTTTATTGAATTCCAAACGTTTGACTAACTAATTTCAAAATTGTCTGCTGCAGATATTTAGTATGTGAGAAATGGTTAATGCATCTGCGTACATTGAAGATTTAAATGGAATGTCTGACATGCTTCCAAAAATGTTGGGTAAATATCATAATCGTATAAATATCATGAACCACCGGTTGTATAAATTGGCTGCTAGAATTGGCTGCTAAATTTAATTTTGAAATGGCACAGAAAAACTCATCACTTTATGAATTCGTATGAAAATACAACTGAAGCCGTCGACACATGCACCCAATTAGCAAGCGGAACCGATAACATTGATGGGTAAACGTTAGTCTTTGTACTACAGTTTTGATGTGCCGTCTAGTTTGGAGATTTATTGAACTATGATGCAAAATTCACCATTTTGTCCCGGGTCACTTCAAGGTGTATTGCGATCGTATTTGTCTTGATTCTAAATCAAAGATTTGTCTGGACGTCTTAAGAACGTGTGCACTTGAACCTTTGCTGTTGACATTCTTCATTTTCATTAATTTGCATTTGATAAGAAAGATTGTCAACTAGATTATGTGTCCACAATACATCACTTATTGCTAAAATAGAACAAGACTGCACAAACTTGTGCAGTCTGACATTGTTCAGCATTGTTCCAAAATGCTATTTAAACTTTTCTTACATGCAGACACATTTGGACACCTGTGCAGCAGATGACTTTTGAAAACGTTGTGGCAAAGGGAGAAATTGCTCATGATAATTGCCACAATGTTTTCAAATCAACTGCATTATAATTCTTTCATTTTGTCTAGATCATGTAAATGTTTTCAAAGCCGTCTGCTGCATATTAGTTGTATGAATGAAAAGTTAAAAAGTTGTGTGTAGCATTATAAGGAAATTTTGTTTAAAATCAGATATACATATAGATAAGCATTAACATATGCCAAATTGATACATTATTAATTTCATACTTACCCATCAGTTTCTCTTATTCTTACCTAGTCTTCATGGTTTTTATTTTACAGAAGAATGGATAATATTGTAAATAAAGCAATTAAGTCGAAGCAGGGAGATGACAACTCGCCAAGCAAAAGGGGTAAAGGTAGTGCACAGAAGAGAAAAAGCCCAACTAGTTCCACCGAAACACTCACCCCCCCAAAGAAAATAAAAATAACTATCAAGGAACTCCCCGAAAAGAAGACGACCAAAGCTACGAAAAGGAAAACTGCAACAAAAGCAAAAGGTGCAGCTGCTAAAAAGACAACGGGTGTAGAAACAGATGATTCTGAAATACCACAGAAAGGAAAGCGGCCCTATAAAAGGAAAGGCCTAGGCAGTCCAGAGGAAGGAAGACCAAAGAACAGCGTATCGTGGAATGTCCATGAAGTTATTGCCACTTCCCTAAGTGTACCGGAATGGGCGACAAAAAATGTAATCCGATTGTTAGATGAAGGATGTACGATTCCGTTCATTGCTCGATACAGAAAGGAACAGACAGGTGGCATGGAAGTCGAGAAACTAAGAGAAACACTTCAAAGTACAGAGGAGCTAAGGTAAGAAGCGTTTGCCATGACACTCTTGTAAATCCTGCATCATTGACGCATTTTCAACTCAAATGTCCCCCAAAATAAATTGCTGTGCGTCCATAATTGGTGGACACCCAAAATGTCTAAAATGCCCCCAAACTTTGATGACAAGGGGGTCTTAAAGACCCCATAGTTTAAAAATTGAGGAAAAGCCTTGGGTAAGCTTGTCTGAAAACCATATTTTTACATTTTTTGGGTTTTCGTGCAAAATGATTGTATCTGGTAACAGGTGTACTTGCAGCTCTTTTTGCATGAAGCCATCAATTTGTAGATACTGTTTAATACCCTTTCTCACATGAAAATCTGCAGCAGACAACATTTAGTCAAAAATATATCATAGAGAATCTCTAAATGAAAGTACATGTTCACCGATTGATTCGCCTCGTGTTATGGGTACTAAAAAGAATAATTATACCCCCCCAAAAACAATTTTTTTTTTTTTGGGGGGGGGGGGGTGGGTATATAGGAATCACTGTGTTGGTTTGTCTGTCGGTCGGTCAGAAGCCATATTTTGTCCGGCCTATTTCTTACAAACCACTGGGTTGAATTCATTAAAATTTTACATGATGCTTCTATATCAAGAGGAGATGTGCATACCCTAAAGGTCGTACAATGGCATGTTATTTTACAGAGTTATGGCCCTTTTACTTATTATGTTGTTGGTCATATTTTGTTCGAAGTCATATTTTGTCGGCCTATTTCTTTCAAACCACTGGCTGGAATTCAATAAAATTTTACATGAACCTTCTATACCAAGAGGGGATGTGCATACTCTAAAGGTCTTACAATTGGATGTTATATTAAAGAGTTATGGCCCTTTTACTTATTAAGTTGTTGGTCATATTTTGTCCGAAGCCATATTTTGTCCGACCTATTTCTTAAAAACCACTGGACGGAATTCAATAAAATTTTACATGAACCTTCTATACCAAGAGGAGATGTGCATACCCTAAAGGTCTTACAATTGCATGTTATTTTACAGAGTTATGACCCTTTTACTTATTAAGTTGTTGGTCATATTTTGTCCGGCCTATTTCTTACAAACCACTGGGTGGAATTCAATAACATTTTACATGAAGCTTCTGTACCAAGAGGAGATGTGCATACCCTAAAGGTCTTACAATTGCATGTTATTTTACAGAGTTATGGCCCTTTTACTTATTAAGTTGTTGGTCATATTTTGTCCAGCCTATTTCTTACAAACCACTAGGCGGAATTCAATAAAATTTGACATGAAGCTTCTATACCAAGAGGAGATGTGCATTCCCTAAAGGTCTTACAATTGCATATTATTTTACAGAGTTATGGCCCTTTTACTTATTAAGTTGTTGGTCATATTTTGTCCGGCCTATTTCTTACAAACCACTGGGTGGAATTCAATAAAATTTTACATGAAGCTTCTATACCAAGAGAAGATGTGCATATCATAAAGATCTTACAACTGCTTGTTAATTTACAGAGTTATTGCCCTTTTGTTGGTCAGTCAAAAGCCATATTTTGATTCAATGTGCTGTTTTGGGGGTATTTATCATCTTCAGTGATATTTCTAATTTTATTTAGAAGTACACACAAAATATGGCTATCGGGCAAATAGGGATTTAACTCTTTCCCCCATATATAGAAGTAGATGCAACAAATGACTTTTGATAACATTTGTAATATTGTGACTAATGGAGAAAACAAAATCTGAAACATATTCCCTATGACCAGGATGATAATTTTAATAGATTCATTAGTATTTATCAAGAGCACATATATTTTGATAACTTCTTGCAGTACTGCTAAGAATGTGAATAGTGCTTCATTAGGGTGTAGAATTTGCCTAGCTTTTTTTCCGAAATGTAGACATATTTTTATAGGAGGTGCATAGATCTGATATCTAGTAATGCAGGGAATCTTGTTTACTGATTGATCCGTTCTCCAATAAGAACAAATCTGTAGCTGCGCACTTTGAAATGCCTATTCAAAGCTGTATAAAAGATATCTATAATAATGAATGTTCACTTATTGAATGGAGTTGAACACATTGTGACCAAAGGAGAAATTGTTTATCATGTGATTATTTTTCTGTAACAGAGCTGTGGAGGAGAAAGTGCTAATAGTGAAAAAAGCCATTCGTAATATGGAGAAGATGACAAAACAACTGAATGATGCTCTTAGTAATTCACAGAGTATGACTGAAGTAGATTGTTTGGTAAGTTAGCAATCTTGATCCACATACAGAAGCTTTCTGATGCCTCTGGTGCAGACAACTTTTGAAAGCATTGTGGCAAAAGGAGAAATTGCTTGTAATAGAATTGCAATTTCTATTTTTGCAACAATTTACAATGGTTTTTAACTTTATTCAATACATGTTCTTTCATTTATAAAGAGTTTCCGTATTTTCAAAGTTGTCTGCTACAAATTTGTTGTATGTTGAATAAGTGTTAATCTTTTCCAATTTTCATGAGCCAAGAGTTGAGCTGCAATTGTAAAAACGAAGACTTTTGATCTAGGGGTCGTAGCTTTGATCCCAAGGTCGTCCATTTATTCTTTCAGAAGATTGCCTACAGTTCTTGTGGCTAGCGTAATTCATGTTCCACCAATGTGCTAAATGATCTATGTGGAAAGGTAGAATGTTTGTTGGACTGGAAAGCTAGGAAACGCATGGTTTGGTGATCTGGCCGTCGTGATATGAATGAAATACTGTTGAAAATGTTGTTAAACCCCATATCAAATTGTTAGCCAAGTGTGCTCTGACCATTTTATTTCTTAATAGATTTTTGCACCTTTCGACTAAACTACATGTATGTAATATCAAAGTGTAATTAACTGGGAAAAAATCCTTTTCATTGGTAGTTCTATCCCACATACAATAACATCTGCTGCAGAAAGCTTTGAAAACTGTTAGACAGAAATGTCGAAAATAAATGAAAACATAATTATTAAGTAGAGTTAAAACATTGTGGTAAAAAGAGAAATTGCTGATGAACAATTTCTCATTTGCCACAATGTTTTTGACAGTAGTCTGCTGCAGATGCATCAAAATGTGTCTGCTTGCGGGAGTGCCGGTAAATCATCCAGGAAGTGGCCTTGACAGTGTGTGTCAAATGATGCTTAAAGGTTTTAACATGTATCTTATTTGTTAAGATTAACCCTTTCCCTCATACGACACTTCTGCAGCAGACGACTTTGAACATATTTTGTAAAAACATAGAAAATCTCCATAATTGAATGGATAACCTATGACAAAAAGTGGAAAACATTGTGGCAAAAGGAGAAATTGCATGTTTTGGCGTCAGAAAGCGTCTATATGAGGGAAAGGGTTAAAGTAGCCTGTTATAAAAACAGATAAATAGAGGATATTACATGAGTGGTCATTCAATACGGAATTTATTAAACGTGTTTTCTGAAATTGATAAGAACGAGCCTTGGCATATTGAATGAACACGAATGTAATGTTCTTTTTATATCATAAATACTAATTTAATCATTTACAGCGCTATATCCATATAAACGTCGCTATAAAGCGCGTGTATTTACAACGCTAAACGTTACATTATGACGTCACGTTACGTAGCATTGTTATTACACTAGTTGAATACGCAATTTATTCAATGGCTTTATTACACTCCATGCGACGTCATTTATGATATAAGAAGAAATATTGTAAGATCTGGAAATTTTGATGTTTGTGTAATTTCTCCTTCTTCATCAATGTTGACAAAATATATATACGAAAGGAGTGTCTGCCAAACTTACCTTCTCAATTTATGTGATTTTTTTGGCATATTTTTTTGAGGAAAACAACCCAAATCTTAAATAGTTCTTAGTGTATAAATACTTGCTTTCCAGTATGCACCATTCAAACCAGGAAATAAAGGGAGTCTTTCAGAGAGAGCCAAAGCCCTTGGACTTGAACCTTTAGCCATGAGTGCAATGAGGGGTGTGCTGAAAGAGTGGGACATATTGGCCTATGTTGATAAAGATGTAGAAGGTAAGCTTGGTATCCCTTTTCCCGTATACATACACTTTCTGAAACCTTTAGAAACTTTGTGGTTAACCCTTTCCCTCATATAGACGCTTTCTGAGGCCTCTGCTGAAGACGGCATTTTGAAAACATAGTGACAAAAGAAGAAATTGCACAAAACGTGCAATTTCTTCTTTTGCCACAATGTTTTCCACTTTTTGTCATAGGTTATCCATTCAATTATGGAGATTTTCATTTTTTTTGACAAAATATGTTCAAAGTCGTCTGCTGCAGAATTGTCGTATGAGGGAAAGGGTTAAAGTAGAATTTGCTTATTATTAGCAATTTCTTCTTTTGTCACAATGTTTTCAACTTTATTAGCTCGACTATTCGAAGAATATGAGAGCTATACTACTCACCCTGGCGTCGGCGTCGGCGTCGGCGTCCACGTCACACTTTGGTTAAGGTTTTGCATGCAAGTTCTTAAATACTACATGTATTGCATTGAAACTTTCTACAACCCTACCAAACTATCACACCAATGTAGATTATCAAGTTAGATAACTCTATCCTGCATTTTATGCAAGTTATGGCCCTTTTTTACTTAGAAATTCTGGTTAAAGTTTTGCGTGCAACTAAAGTAAGAGTCCATATCTCAGTATTTAATTGATGCATTGCATTGAAACTTTATACAGCACTACCCAACTATCACACCTATGTAGATTATCAAGTTAGATAACTCTATCCTGCATTTTATGCAAGTTATGGCCCTTTTTTTACTTAGAAATTCTGGTTAAAGTTTTGCGTGCAACTAAATTAAGAGTCCATATCTCAGTATTTACTTGATGCATTGCATTGAAACTTTCTACAACCCTACCCAACTATCACACCTGTGTAAATTATCATCTAAGATAACTCTATCCTGCATTTTATGCAAGTTATGGCCCTTTTTTTACTTAGAAATTCTGGTTAAAGTTTTGCATGCAACTAAATTAAGAGTCCATATCTCAGTATATACTTGATGCATTGCATTGAACCTTTATACAACCCTACCCAACTATTACACCTATGTAGATTAACAAGTTAGATAACTCTATCCTGCATTTTAGGCAAGTTATGGCACTTTTTTTTACTTAGAAATTCTGGTTAAAGTTTTGCGTGCTACTAAATTAAGAGTCCATATCTCAGTATTTACTTACTGCATTGCATTGACACTTTCTACAACCCTACCCAACTATTACACCTGTGTAGATTATCAAGTATGATAGCTCTATTCTGCATTTTATGCAAGTTATGGCCCTTTTTTTACTTAGAAATACTGGTTAAAGTTTTGCGTGCAACTAAATTAAGAGTCCACGTCTCAGTATATACTTGATGCATTGCATTGAACCTTTATACAACCCTACCCAACTATCACACCTATGTAGATTATCAAGTATGATAACTCTATCCTGCATTTTATGCAAGTTATGGCCTTTTTGGACTTATAAATTCTGGTTAAAGTTTTGCATGCAACTACATAAAGAGACCATCTCTTAGTAACTACTTGATGCATTGCATTGAAACGTTATACAGCCCTTACCAACCAGCATTTTATGCAAGTTATGGACCTTTTTGGACTTAGAAATTCTGGTTAAAGTTTTGCAACTACATTTAGAGTGTAATCTCAGTAACAACTTGAACAATTGTATTGAAACTTTATACAACCTTTCCCAATTGTACAACTATAAACACAACCAATTAAGATAACTCTATCCTGTATATGGTGCAAATTGTTGCCCTTTTTTTACTTAGAAATTATGGTTAAAGGTTTGCGTGCAACTACATTAAGAGTCCATATCTTAGTAACTACTTGATGCATTCCATTGAAAGGTTATACAACCCTATCTAACCATCAAACCTATGAAAATAATCATGTTAAATAACACTATCCTGCATATAATGCAAATTATCACCCACTAAGAAATTGTGGTTAATGTTTTGCATGCAACTACATTAGAGTCCATTATCTCGGTAACTTAAATAAGCGGTGGAATAGTCGAGCGCGCTGTCCTCCGACAGCTCTTGTTTAAAAAATTATACTTTCTCTTACAGAGATTTTTCACAACTTTTCCCAGGTGTTTTAAAAGTAGTCTGCTGCAAATTTGTTGTATGTGGGATAAGGTGAAGCTAGCATAGACAGTGTGTCAGGGTAAGACTGGAATCCCTGTGTCAGTTAGTTAGTATGTTGGTTGGTTGTTACTTCAGTGTGACCATATGAACATTGTTGTGCAAAATACTTATTTATACAATTTATACCTTTCCCTCATATAGACGCTTTCTGACGACTCTGCAGCAGATGGCTTTTTGAAAACATAGTGACAAAAGAAGAAATTGCTCAAAACGAGCAATTTTTCCTTTTGCCAAAATGTTTTCCACTTTTAGTCATAGGTTATCCATTCAATTATAGAGATTTTCTATTTGTTGACAAAATATTTTCAAAGTCGTCTGCTGCAGAATTGTCGTATGAGGGAAAGGGTTAAAAGATATTATAACAAAACCTATATGAAAATAAATCTTGAAGTGAAAGGAATGCTTTTTGGATGGTATTCATCCAGGTGTTCCAGATTTGTCTCATCATTTCTCATTTTGCTACAATGTTTTCAACTTTTTTAGTAATTATACCTTCATTTATAGAGGGTTTCCATGTTTTTGTCTAAATACTTTCTAAGTTGTCTGCTGCAGATTTGTTGTATTTGGGAAAGGGTTAAAGTTTCATTAAGTGATTAATTGGCAGGCCTACAATCTGTCTTGTTTCAAAATTATATGATGATCCAATTATAAATTTAAACATTATGGGGAAATCAAGAAATTGTGTGGTTCAAGCAATTTCTCTTTACCCCCACTACACTGTTTTTAATTTTTATTTCTGCAAATGTAGTGTTAACCCTTTTCCTCATATAGACGCTTTCTGATGCCTCTGCAGCAGACAGCTTTTTGAAAACATAGTGACAAAAGAAGAAATTGCTCAAAACGAGCAATTTCTCCTTTTGACACAATGTTTTCCACTTTTAGTCAAAGGTTATCCATTTAATTATAGAGATTGTCCATTTTTTGACAAAATATTTTCAAAGTTGTCTGCTGCAGAATTGTCGTTTGAGGGAAAGGGTTAAGTAAAGACCTGTTTACTCTTCCTTATCAATGCCACTGATTGGTTGTGTATATGTTAAAGGTAAGAGTACCACTGAGAAAGTATCTGATGGGGTGAAACACATTGTAGCCGACGTCATCCATAAGGACACAAAAATGATGGAAACCATCCGAGAATTGTAAGTACACTGGCACTCCTCTATAAAACTCTCCGTTTTAAAGCGGATCCCGTTATAACACTGGTCTTGCTTGGCTCCCAAAATTTATCGCATGAAATATTTGGGAATAGAATTATAAATTTTCAAAAACCTAACGTTTGAAACACCAAAATACGATCTGAGTAATAGATCTCCGCTGCAGTTAATCCACATATTTGCATAACGCTTTGTTCAACATTACAACAATAGACAGGTAAAAAGTAGATATAGCATTATCGAGCGACTGCAGTATCACGTTAATCATAACAATAGACAGATAAAACATCGATATCAGGTGTAATTATTGTTTGGGCATTACGCTTATTGTGTTCAGTCACCTTACAAACTGATACAACTTTAATCGACCGCGGCTGTCATGGTGTGACAAACGAACAATCTCAATTTCAAACTTCATAATGTAACAAACAAATTTAGCAAAATTTTGTCTGTATGTCATCCATTACTTTCTCATTTCTTCTTTTCCGTAGTGAATACAACTTGGGAAAACCCACAATATACACGTGACTATTCCAGCCAATCGTATTTGCGATATTTTGTAGTGAATACAACTTGGGAACCCAAAATATACACGTGACTTTTCCAGCCAATCGTATTTGCGATAGATATGTAAATTAAAACTATTTAGCTCAAATGTATGTAGTAAACATCATCAATATTGGGGCAGTTAAATAGGCATGTGCATGAGACATGTATCGATTGTAAACTTCCGCAAATATTGCAAAACTATAAGTATACTCCCAGGTACTCGGTAAATCTCGAAAGTTCACTGCAATTACCGCGAATTGTCAAAAAAATAACCCTGTAAAAGATCGACGATTAGAAATGCGTATTGTTCTGTCCAAAAATATCTTGCAGGCTTGTTTTAGCCCAAAACACTCTCTCTTTGCAATTGAATTAGAGTATGCATTATAGGTGGGTGGGTGGGGTAATTATTTTTGGAACAGCGTTATCAATTTAACCCCGCTTATAGCACTGTGCGAGACCATGACTCCCAAGTACAGTGTTATGGAGGAGTGCCAGTGTAGTTTGTTTCATTGTGCAAAAATCGTTAGTTTAATTTCTCTTCAACTGGTAGGAAAAATCATCATAATACAATTCAGATGAGCAACCATCTATAAGCAGGGTTCTGTTTATATGCAAGCTTTATTATAGGCAATAGAGATATATAATAGTGAAGAAAAAAGAAGATGAATTCTAAATTTGCAAAATTAATGAAATAGTATAATGCAACAAACACTTATTATGCAACAAACACTTATTATTTATGATTTTAAATAAGAATGTCCCCATTATTGCAAAATGTTTTTTATAAATATGCTTTGCAATGAAAAAGATATCAATGAATAACAATTGTGAGACTAGCGGATGTACATTTTTACCTCTAAAGAATGAAGGAATTATGGGATATATGTGGTATTGCCTGGACAATCAAATTGATGATAATAATTGTTAACCAAGAAATTGCTTATACATTTTTGGCACTGCTAAAAGAAAAGCACAATCAGATGGATTCGTTTGAGCCTCTACTGTTTGCTTGTGTAAACAAGATTTTTGCATTTTATTAACAGTTCAATTAATTTAAATTGTTTCTTCATAGTTGCCTGAAAAACGATAGTTTAGTTTACTTATTTTTGTCATCTGATTAACCCTTTCTCACATACAGCAATTGTGAATCAAGTGACTTTGAAAACATATAGAAAAACTATCAAAATTTTCTATATAAAAGTAATATTATTGAATAGATTTAACCCTTTCACTCATATAGACGCTTTCTGAAGCCTCTGCAGCAGACGGCTTTCTGAAAACATAGTGACAAAAGAAGAAATTGATCAAAACGAGCAACTTCTCCTTTTGCCAAAATGATTTCCACTTTTAGTCAAAGGTTATTCATTTTCTGTTTTTTGACAAAATATGTTTAAAGTCGTCTGCTGCAGAATTGTCGTATTAGGGAAAGGGTTAACCCTCTAATTAATCTCTGTTCATAACTAAAGATTCATATTATCATGTAAGAATAATTATCCTTTTTCAGGAGTAAGCACGAGTCCATATATCTTCATTCGAAGCGTAACCCATCAGGCAAGGTGATGCAACAACCAGGAGTAAAACCTGAGCAACCAGAAAAATACCAGCTGTACTTTGATTTTAATCTTGGAATCAACAAAGCACAGCCTCATCAGGTATCCAGTTCACGGATAAATCACATTTCTAACAATAGAGCAGCTAACATTTTACCCTGTTTCCAACATACAATAAATCGGAAGCAGACGACTTTGAAAATAACTAAACAATAGTAATAGTTTCAAAAATCTCTATAAGATAAAGTATAATTCTTGAATAGAACAAGGAGTAATACTCAAACAACCAGAAAAGTAACAGCTATACTTTGATTTTAACCTTGGAATTAACAAAACACATCTCCATCAGGAATTAACAAAACACATTTCTAACAATGTATGAGCTGACAACATTTAAGCCTTCCCCACATACAACAAATCTGCAGCAGACGAATTTGATAACATCTAGATTAAAATATTGAAAATAAAGTTGAGAACAAACATCATTAGCAATTTCTCCTTTCCCCACTATAATTTCAAAAGTCGTCTGCTGCATAGGCATTATAAAGGGTCTGTATCTGAAAAAGGGTTTACCCTTTCCCTCATATAGACGCTTTCTGACGCCTCTGCAGCAGACGGCGTTTTGAAAACATATTGACAAAAGAAGAAATTGCACAAAACGTGCAATTTCTCCTTTTGTCACATTGTTTTCCACTTTTTGTCATAGGTTATCCATTCAATTATGGAGATTTTCTATGTTTTGACAAAATACGTTCAAAGTCGTCTGCTGCATAATTGTCGTATGAGGGAAAGGGTTAATAAATATGTTTTTGAAGAAGAAAATAAGCAGTCCTCGTCCTCGTTTTCTTGTTCTCTTTCTGCAAGTTATACACTATTGGGTATTTTTTAAGTGAGAGGATTCTGATATTGGCATCTAAAGTAAGCTTCTATTAACATCTATTGTATAGCGTGTTCACAATGTAGAGCTGTCACCAGGTAACATTTTACTGATAACCACAATATTATTATTAGCGTCGGGCGATTTGGAATTTGAATCGAGTTCGATCCCTTGAACAAGGTACATTTCCTAGCCTTGTACTATTTTGTTTACTCATGGATCATGAATAAGTGAACTGTTGTCATGGTATAACTGAAATAATGTTGAGAACGGCGTAAAACCCCAATAAAGCACAATAAGCCATCTGCAGATGAGGTTTGGTGCATAGACCAAATATTGTGAGAATGTCCCTTTTTAACGCTTTCCCTCATACGGCAATTCTGCAGCAGACGACTTTGAACGTATTTTGTCAAAACATAGAAAATCTCCATAATTGAATGGATAACCTATGACAAAAAGTGGAAAACATTGTGGCAAAAGGAGAAATTGCACGTTTTGTGCAATTTCTTCTTTTTGTCACTATGTTTTCAAAAAGCTGTCTGCTGCAGAGGCGTCAGAAAGCATCTATATGGGGAAAGGGTTAAAAAAGTGATACCAAAGATTGACCTCTTATGACTTAACTAAACCCTATGTAGTGGGTACTCAAGAGATCTTCTCACTGAGAGGATTCGTTTGAGTACCCACAACATGAGGTTTGAGTGTCAATTATGGATTTGGGGATGTGAAATATTCTTTTTATCTAAAGCTCCTGACCTCATTAACATTTTCAGGTCCTTGCTATAAACCGCGGAGAAAACCACAAGATTTTGACCGTGAAAGTTATGTTCCAGCCGTATTTGTTTGAGGTTATAAAGAGGGTTGCCCGATGTCGATGGACCCACAATGGAATGAACTGGACGTCGAGTAAAATGATTGATGACAGCATTGATGATGCGTGTAACAGGATGATAGAACCGCAGCTCTGTCGACTAGTGAGGTAGAATAATATGATTTTGTGATTGAGGTTTACGACTCTTGGAAATATTGTGGCAAAAGGGTAAATGGGAAATCTCATTTTAAAACAATACTTGTAGTTGTATTTATTAATTTTGTTGCCAAAAAATAGAAAATCTCTATAATTGAATGGATACCTATGACTTAAAGTGGAAAACATTGTGGCAAAAGGAGAAATTGATCATCATGAGCAATTTCTTCTTTCGCCACAATGTGTTTAAAAAGCCGTCTGTTCCAGAGATGTCAGAAAGCATCTATATGAGGGAAAGGGTTAATTAAGAAATGATTGCTGTTATATTAATATTAATATACTATCTGTTACACACATTCAATTACTGACAGATGCATGTGTTTTATAAGCTTGACTTTTGAAAAAACGAGAGCTATTGTCATGACCCTGGCGTCGTCGTCGTCGTCGTCCGGTTAAGGTTTTTAGTTCAACTCAGCTTTTTTTCTGTTTTCTATCAGTCGAGCGTCTGTGCCGTACGCGGTGCTCTTGTTTAAATTACGTTTGAGTCATATCAATTAAGCATCTTAAATCAAATTTAGAGAAGAGGAATGAAATGTACGGTGTTTTTAAAAAATTTGGAAATCATTGTGGCAAAAGGAGAAATTTTGACTTCAACAACGATATGACGAAGTGGTATATAAAGAAAATGCTCACTACTTCTTTTGCCGCAATGTTAACAAAATACCTTTTGCAGAGGGCATCTGTGTGTGTAAAGGGTGAAAGTGTTTAAATGATTTAACCCTTTCCCTCACACAACAATTCTGCAGCAGCAACTTTTTGAATATATTTTGTCAAAAAAAAGAAAATCTCTATAATTGAATGAGTAACCTATGACTAAAAGTGGAAAACATTTTGGCAAAAGGAGAAATTGCTCGTTTTGATCAATTTCCTCTTTTGTCACTATGTTTTCAAAAAGCTGTCTGCTGCAGAGGCGTCAGAAAACGTCTATATGAGGGAAAGGGTTAATCAATATGCTGTTTTATGATTCGTCTGCTTTGAAAATGTCTAAGAGGAAAGACAGTAACATGTGTAACATTTGATATAGAGAGTTTGAAATAGTGCAGGGGACATTTTTATTAATATTTTCTTTTCTAAAAATGTCTGCTGCTGAACTCAACATTTGTCACATACACAACATGCTTACCGGTAGTTATCCTGTAGTACAGGGAAGATATCATATTTTCCCTCTGCAGAAGACGCCTTTTCAAAACATTGTTGCAAATGGAGAAATTGCTCATGATGATGAGCAATTTCTCCATTTGCCACGATCTTTTCAACTGTATTCAACAATTTTCTTTTCTTATAAAGAGATTTTCCATATTTTTGCTGTTTAACCCTTTCTCACCTGCAGACGCAGTTTAACGCAATAGCAGCAGACGACTTTTGAAAAACACTGTTGCCAAAGGTGAAATTGCTCATGATGAGCAATTTCACCTCTGGTCACAATGTTTTCAACTTTTATTTAACAATTAAGCTATCTTTTATGGATATTGTTCAGGTTTTTGTCACTACGTTTTACAAAGTCGTCTGCTGCAGATTTGTTGTATGTGGGAAAGAGTTAAAATGAAACTCTTTTGATAATTTTTCAGATCCAGTTTGTGCAAGATGGCAGAGAAGGCCTCTATTGAAGTATTTTCCAGTAACCTGAAGTACCTTCTGTTAACAGCTCCATTGAAAGGAAACACAATCCTGGCCATTGATCCAGGATTCACCAATGGATGTAAAACGGCCGTCATTTCTAAAACAGGTCTGTTTGTTTCTGATGTCCCTGGCTCCGTTACAGATGACTCTTGACACATATGCAGCACATTAGTTTTTAGCTTGTCAGTATTTGGAAGAAAAAAAGTTGGGGTATTGTGATACCCTTGGCGTCTCCATCGTCGTCTGCGTCGTCACAACACATTTAACGTTACCTCATAACTAAAAAACCGCTCAACATTTTAAATGAAACTTGTTACACATGTTCAAAGTTAAAAAAAACACATGTCTATACCAAGTCACATAATTCTGGCTTTAATAATTATCCAGTAATGTCCCTTTTCAATTTAATAAAAAAGCAGTTGAGCATTGGCTTTCACTTGTGGCTTTTTAGCTCGACTTTTGAAAAAAACGAGAGCTATTGTCATGACCCTGGTGTCGTCGGCGGCGGCGGCGTCGTCCGGTTAAGGTTTTTTGTTTAGCTCATTTTTTTTTCTTTCTGTTTTCCACCTATCAGTCGAGCATCTGTGCCGTACGCGGTGCTCTTGTTTGTTTTGTTATGTATTATGGGAAAAGGAAACATTGCTTTGAATTATCAATTTTTCCTTGTTTGACAATGCTTCATGAATGAAGGTCCAGACGAGAAGGAGTATACAGCTCTTCCCCCCCCCCCCCCCCCTCACCTGGATGGTGTAGTGGAAGAGTGGTAGATCCTGTATATGGCAAAATGTTGAGACAAATTTGACTGTTCTGTTCTCTGTTTCAAGGTCAAATTGAGGCAACTGACGTCATCTATATGCATGATAGACACTCAAACAAGTCAACTGAGAGAAATAAACTGATGCATTTAATCAACAAATACAAGTAAGTAAATTACTTTACAGGCTTCAGCCTACTGTAATTTAATCCTTTCCTACATACAACAATCTGCAGCAAACGAGTTTGAAAACATATTTAATAGCTAAATCGTGAAAATTCTCCATAAATGAGAGGCGAAAAAACTTGTGGCAACAGGAGAAATTTCTCATGTGATATTTTTCCTTTTGCTTCAATGTTTTTTAAAAGTTGTCTGCTGAAGATGCATCAGAAAGCGTCTGTATGTATGAAAGGGTTCAAATTTAAAGAAATAAAGTTTACCACATACAACAAATCTGCAGCAGATGACTTTGAAAAACATCTAAGCAAAAATATGGAATATCTCTGAAAATGAAAGTATAAGTGTTGAGTATAGTTGAAACCATTGTGGTCAAAGGAGAAATTGTCTGAGTGTAATCTAAATTCTCGAACAGAGATGGAAACAATGAAGCAAAAAGCTAGATTAGTATGAGAAATATCTCAATATGAGTTCAATTAAAGTCTGCTACAGGCATATCTAAATGCAAGTTCCGATACTTTTTGAAACATCCGGGGTCCTTTTTCACTAATCATTTGTTGAATATTCCACTTCTTGTAAAAAAATAGTTATCAAGTTGAGCCTTAACCCTTCCAATGCTGTATTTTTTTGATGGATTTTTTTTTGCATTTTGGAAAGTCGAAAGCCAATTCTAGGAATATCAAGATAAAAATGTGGAGTTTGGCACCACCAACAGTATATCGAGGGCTTGGCGTGAAAAGGTTGTAACTAAAATTGGTATTTTTTTTACCAAGGTTAATCACCTCGGCATAAAGTCTTTATAAGCATTAAATCTTTTTTTCTTGGTAAACGATGGAAATTTAGGTGCCATTGCTCGTTCTGAGCAATGGCAACTAAATTTGCATTGTTTACAAAGGGGTCAAAATTGCCCTTAAATCAGGGTTTGCAAAATAGGTTTTTAGTTACAACCGTTTCACGCCTAGCCCTCGATATAGTATGGTCAGAGGGCACAGATCAGGCGACTGTTCTGGCTCCATACTGGTGGCACAGGGTTCACTAAGTCAGTTCCATCTTTATCTTGTACAATTGTAGATGTGATGTTGTTGGTATTGGGAATGGAGTAGCATGTAGAGAAACTGAAAAATTTGTAGCAGATTTGATACAGACATCATTTCCATATTTGAAATATTGGTGAGTACAATTATTCTGTAAATTCACATCATGACTGATTACCGGAATTTATACGCAAGAAAGTAACGCATTATTCCAGCCGCTGTTTTGTAATAAAATAATTACGGACTCTGTATTTCAACAGAGATGATTTTTTGTAAATTTGGTATATGCAGTCTAGTAATCATTGTCGAATTCAGTGCCTTCTTTTCTCCTGACAGGTGTTTTTTTTTTACCCAGAAAAGTATCTGTGAAAATAGTTGAAGGACAGTTGTTGTTGATTGACTTTGCTAACTATAATTGTGTTATTTCAGTATTGTATCTGAGAGTGGTGCATCCATCTACAGCGTTTCTGACATAGCCAACAAAGAACTACCGGATCTAGACCCTACATTGAGAGGGGCAGGTCAGTTTATAAAATTTTCCAAGATACAAATTCCTTTAAGTGCTTCTGACTTTTTAAAACATTGTGGAAAAAAAAAGAAATTGCAAGTTTTTAATTCTTTCTCAGATACAAATGACTAAGTAGTAATGACTTCTGTATCCAAAGCATCTTTCAAATTCTCAAGATTTTACATTTTAATCTATCAATTCTTTGTCATGCAGATGACATCTGCAGTAGATGACTTTGAAAACATAGAGAGAGAAAACCTGAGCAATTTCTACTTTTGTCACAATGTTTTCAAAATTCGTCTGCTGCAGATGCGTCAGAATGCACCTATATGTGCGAAAGGGTAAATAGTAAAACTGATGAACAATTATTCCATCTGTGTGGTTGAACCTTTAAATGTATCTCCTAAGATATTTCCCTGATGCAGAAGATTTAAGACACGCTTGCAGTAGATGTGTTTTGAAATCTTTGGTAAAAGAAGACAAAATTACTCATTATTAGCAATTTTTCCCTTCCCATACAATGTTTAAAATTCTGTATAATGATTACATTTCCAGTTTTGTAGATACTGTATTCTTTTCTCTCAAATGCGGGCTGTCATTCCAGGGGTTGTGAGTTTGAATCCCAGCTTGACCAACATTCTTTCCGTCGTTTGACAAAAGTCACTGTGACCAGCGCCATTTGTCTTCCACCAATGGACTATCAGTCTATGTGGTAAAGCAGCCAGTTGCTTGGAAAGATTGTTGTGTGGATAACTGGTGTGAGAAAGCCATAAACACATAAGCAGGTGAACTGGCCGCCATGATATGACTGAATTTTGTTTGAAAACGGTGTTAAACCATAATCAGTCAATAAATTTTTTCCTCAAAAGAGTTCAAAGCAAAGGAAACTAAAAATATTATATCTGGTAAATGGTTAATACTGTTTCAGTTGTTGTTCTGGATTAATTACAGTTTCCATAGGCAGAAGGCTCCTAGATCCACTGGCAGAATATGTCAAGTTAGATCCCAAACATCTTGGTGTTGGGCAGTATCAGGTATTTTATGTTTACTTTTAACCACGCTCTCTAAAGGATCTATAAACCTATCACCCTGTCACTATACTTTGGCTGAAGGCTTGTTGATTAACAAATTACTTGTTTTGGAAATCAACTCCTATGATTTAGCCCCCCTTTCCAACATATGACAAATCTGCAGCAGAAGACTTTGAAAACATCTTATGATCTAGGCATAAATATTGAAAATCTGTATAAATGAAGGTATAATTATTGAATATAGTTGAAACATTGTGACAAAAAGGGGAAATTGCTCATTATGAGCAATTTTTAGCTCCACTGGCTGAAAGCCAGTCGAGCTTATGTCATGGCGAATTGTCCGTCGTGCGTGCGTCTGTGCGTGCGTTAACTTTTTCCTTTAAACCACTTGGCCAATTTGGTTGAAACTTCATAGGAAGCATCCTCTCAATGTCCTCTCTTAAATTCCTTCAATTTTTTTGATCCATATATAATTCTGGTTTCCATGGCAACCAAAAGAAAAAAATAGTGAAAACTTAAAAAATCTTCTTCTCCGAAAGTGTCAGGCCGATTTTCAAATAATTTTGTAGAAATGTTCCTTGGGTGACCCTTTATTAGATTCCTTCAAGAAATGTTGATTGGGCGAAAAACATGGCCGCCAGGCAATTTCTCCTTTTGTCAGTGTTTTCAAAAGTCGTCTGCTGAAGAGGCATCAGACAGCGTCTATATGTGGGAAAGGGTTAACACCTGTATTGTTTCATGAACAATTTTATCTTGTGGATAGTTTATATTAAGTTAACAGTGTTATTTTTCTGGATAATAGTTGTTCAAATATCTGTCATGTTTTATGGTGCCTAGTTCTATTTTTAGCTCACCTGGAAATAAAAAGAGGATCAATCTTACCTCTTTGGTGTTGGCATCTGCACACCAGGGATATCCTGTTTTGGTCAATTGTATTAATCTGTTGTACTCCTCCTTCAGTTTCAACCTGATTTACTTCATACTTGGCATAAATGTTAATCAGGAGTAGTAGATGTGCAACACACAAATTTCATGTCCCTGTGACCTTCACCTCTGACCTTGAAATAGGATTTTGTTTTGTTAAAATCTAATCTGTTGTACTCCTCCTTCAGTTTCAACCTGATTTATGCATTAGAAAATGTTCTTGACAAAATTTCTTTAAAATTAGACTTGTATATTGCTTTTTGATATCATCTTAGTATTTCTTTTTGATACTGATATTCAAATTGTCTGAGTCAAAGATAATACTGTGAGAAATAATATGTGTCAGGGGTTGGGGCGGGGATATTAATCACATGTCTTAGGGGTCATAAAATGAAGTGTGACTCAGTAAAAAAATCCATAATTATCTTGAGACCTTGATTTGTATGTCTCTAAAAATATATCATATAACCCATTACGTCACACTGGTGACATTTCATGATTTGACGCAACTTTAATTGCAATATTTTCAACTCTTTGTCAAAAAGTAACTTTCATGTTTTCCAGATTTTTCTACTTGTTCATCTGTTGATTGTAAAGTAGACAACATTTGAAATATCATGTGAAGTAATGGTATAAACAGTTAAACACTAAATTGAGATCTAATTGTTTGTTTACATTGTGTTTAACAACAGCATGACATGCCAGAGAAAGAGATGAAAGCATCACTAGATTCCACAGTCGAAGAATGTGTCAGTTTTGTTGGTGTTGATTTAAACACATGCTCAGAATGTATTTTAAGGTAATGTGCTATATAAAATATCTAATTGCAAATATATACTTTTAGTTTGTCTGTTTTTCAAAGAAAAAAAGCAGGCTATCTTGATACCCTTGGCGTTGTCTGAGTTGTCACAAAACTTAAACCTTTCCTCATAACTCAAAGACTTCAACATTTTGAAATGAAACTTGCTACACATGTTCCTTTAATAATTATTAGGTAATTCCCCTTTTATGACTTAGGAAAAAAAAGACGAGCGATGGCGTTTGCTCCGCGGCATTCTCGTTGTTTGTCACCTGCTTTGCAGAGTAACCAAAAAGGATTAAATTGTCCTCATTAATCTCTTACACTGTATCTTAACCCTTTCCCACATACAACAAATCTGCAGAAGACAACTTTAAAAACATATTAGAAAATAATGAAAACCCTCCATTAATGAAAGTTTGATAATTAAAAAGTGTTGAAAACATTGTGGCGAAAGGAGAAATTGCTCATTATGAGCACTTTCTTTTTTTGCCTCTATGTTTTCAAAAGTATGTTGGAAAAAGTTTAATGGCAGGTGACACTTGTGTTCCTTTGATTGGTCTTGAGTTATCATAATGCCTTTCCCACAAACAACAAGTGTGTTACCTGGTGACTGAAAATATCTAGGCAATGGTATTGAAAATCTCTATAAATGAAGAGGTAATTATGGAAAAAAAGATGTCGGATGTCTTGATGCCTCTGCGGCAGAACACTTTAGAAAACATTACGGGTAAAGAGAATCTTTTAAAGTTTTCAACTCATCACCATTTAGGAAAGAGTGCTTTTTTCCTCAGACGTTTTGAAAGCAGATCTCTTGAAATATTGAATGAAGTGAATGGTTAAAAACCAATGATACTTTTCAGATATTTAACAGTTTGAACATATTTATTGTTGCATGAAATGGAGTTAAATAAATAATCTGCACAATCTAAACAATCTGCACGAAAAAATATAAGAAGTGTGTGAGGTAAATTAACTTCTTTCTACTTTGAATTCAGCCGAGTTGCTGGTCTGACTGAAGCGAGGGCAAAAAAGATAGTTGATCATCGGGAAAGTATCGGTGTATTTACAAGTCGTGAACAGCTTCTGTCAGTTAAAGGTCTCGGACCGAAAACCTATGAACAAGCTGCGGGTTTTGTCAGAATCCATCCAAGGAGTGCTGAATCAATCAGGTAACCCTTTAACCCTGCCCCTCATGTAGACTCTTTTTGACGCCTCTGCAGCAGACAGATTTTTGAAAACATAGTGACAAAAGAAGAAATTGCTCAAAACGAGCAATTTTCTCCTTTTGCCACAATGTTTTCCACTTTTAGTCATATTTTTATCCATTCAATTTTCGAGATTTTCATTTTTTGACAAAATATGTTCAATTTCGTCTGCTGCAGAATTGTTGTATGAGGGAAAGGGTTAACTTCGTTCTTTACCGACTCGGTGGTGTTGTGGCTTTGGGTGTAGGAGGTCGTAGGTTCAATCCCCAGACAGATCATACCAAATACTTTCAAAATGGTAGTTGTGGCTGCTCTCCTTGGTGTTCAGGGTTGCATGGTTAGCATTACGCCTGACTGGCTTGTGTCAGGATAAATGGAACACATATATTTGAAAAAAAATTGAAAGTGGCGTAAATCACTAAATTGATAAACTTGTTATGGAAAAAAAAAATGAATTTATTTCATGCTCGTATAAAAGTTATTGTCACATGTATCATAGAGCTTTTCAGTTTCGTGATATTCCTTAGTTCCTGACGTAATTATTTTCTTACTTTTCTCCCATGACTTAGTAAGAATTAAATTAAATTGAGAAGTGTATCACTATTTGCCTGATTTCTATAGATTTAATTTAATGCTTATGATCACGAACATAGGAGACCAGTAGATATTTGATTACCTTGTTTTATAGCTTGATAGAAGACGTCATAATAGATGAACCAGAGGATAAGAAAAAGAAAAAGAAAACAACAAAGACCAAACCCAAAGTGGAGCTTAAATACAACCCACTAGATATGACCTGGATCCATCCGGAGTCTTATCAATTAGCAAACAGGTTAGAGGTTTTTATCTTTAACTCTTTCCCACATACAGGCACTTTCTGATGTCTCTGTAGCATCCGGAGTCTTTCAATTAGCAAACAGGTTAGAGGTTTTTATCTTTAACTCTTTCCCACAAACAGGCACTTTCTGATGTCTCTGTAGTATCTAGTCTTATCAATTAGCAAACAAGTAAGAGGTCTTTATCTCTAACTCTTTAAAACATACACACACTTTCTGATGTCACTGTAGCATCCGGAGTCTTATCAATTAGCAAACAGGTTAGAGGTTTTTATCTTTAACTCTTTCCCACAAACAGGCACTTTCTGATGTCTCTGTAGCATCCGGAGTCTTATCAATTAGCAAACAGGTTAGAGGTCTTTATCTCTAACTCTTTTCCACATACAGGCACTTTCTGATGTCTCTGTAGTATCTAGTCTTATCAATTAGCAAACAAGTAAGAGGTCTTTATCTCTAACTCTTTAAAACATACACACACTTTCTGATGTCACTGTAGCATCCGGAGTCTTATCAATTAGCAAACAGGGTAGAGGTTTTTATCTTTAACTCTTTCCCACATACAGGCACTTTCTGATGTCTCTGTAGCATCCGGAGTCTTTCAATTAGCAAACAGGTTAGAGGTTTTTATCTTTAACTTTTTCCCACAAACAGGCACTTTCTGATGTCTCTGTAGTATCTAGTCTTATCAATTAGCAAACAAGTAAGAGGTCTTTATCTCTAACTCTTTAAAACATACACACACTTTCTGATGTCACTGTAGCATCCGGAGTCTTATCAATTAGCAAACAGGTTAGAGGTTTTTATCTTTAACTCTTTCCCACAAACAGGCACTTTCTGATGTCTCTGTAGTATCTAGTCTTATCAATTAGCAAACAAGTAAGAGGTCTTTATCTCTAACTCTTTAAAACATACACACACTTTCTGATGTCACTGTAGCATCCGGAGTCTTATCAATTAGCAAACAGGTTAGAGGTTTTTATCTTTAACTCTTTCCCACAAACAGGCACTTTCTGATGTCTCTGTAGCATCCGGAGTCTTATCAATTAGCAAACAGGTTAGAGGTCTTTATCTTTAACTCTTTCCAACATACAGGCACTTTCTGATGTCTCTGTAGCATCCGGAGTCTTATCAATTAGCAAACAGGTTAGAGGTCTTTATCTTTAACTCTTTCCAACATACAGGCACTTTCTGATGTCTCTGTAGCATCCGGAGTCTTTATCAATTAGCAAATAGGTTAGAGGTTTTTATCTTTAACTCTTTCCCACAAACAGGCACTTTCTGATATCTCTGTAGCATCCAGAGTCTTATCAATTAGCAAACAGGTTAGAGGTCTTTATCTTTAACTCTTTCCCACAAACAGGCACTTTCTGATGTCTTCGTACATCCGGAGTCTTATCAATTAAACCAGTACGAAATTACAAAATTACAAGCAATTTCTCGTTTTGCCACAATGTTTGCAAATTTCAAAAGTCGTCTGCTGCAGGGACATCAGAAAGCATCTGTATTTGGGTAAAGGTTTATATTTATATTCATGTTGAGAATATTGCAGTCCCAATTCCACCTATTTAAGAGCGTATTTAATACTTTTTGTTTTCCTAATAAGAGTGCCCAAATATTACATTTCTTTGGTGTGTTAACAGAAATGAAGCCTAGGATTATTTTTGCGTCAATTTGGTCAAGATAACTGTAATAGCAATAAGATCATCTGTCACAGTTGAAGACCCGCGGGCATGTATTGCAGCTGCACAGAGTTTCTTGTTTTATATTATGCATTTTTAAAGTTATTTAATAGAGGTAAAAAATTAAAGTTTCATTGCCAAATACAGGTACTTTGATCAAAATGTATTGTTTTCTTTCCTGACAGTAAGTATTTGAAATGTCCCATCACTACAGTTGCAGCAGAAAAGAATCCATTATTTTAAAATTCAAAATGTTATGAAATTTACCTTTTCAGCCTACTCAAACTGATGAAGTTAAATGCATCAGATATTGGAAACCCAGAATTTATTGAAACAGTTCAGACTTTCTTGCAAACACATTGTAAGTACTGATGAATTGATTGTGTGGTGATTTACGCTGCTTTCAACAATTTTTGGCCGGATTGCTCTAGCAATTCCGGTCTATAGATTGGCGATGTCCGTCCATCTGTGCGTCTGTCTGTCCGTCGACATTTTGGTTAAAGTTTCAGGTTGAGGCAAAATCTCAGCACTGGAAAGGGTTACAAACTTGAAACTTTGCCTGACGGTAACCAGTAACAAGTTCTATTGATTTCTATGGTTTCTTTGACCTTGGTTTGTCGATTTTCAAGGTCAAATTGCCGACAATCCTGCCTTACCGTCTTCAGCGGTTTCTTATTCGGTTATATCACAGCTTTACCTGAGTAAGTTACCAGTACTATTGGTCCATTTATCCTGACACTAGTCAGTCAGTCGTAATGCTAACCCCGCAACCCAGAGGTAGAGCGTCGGCCTCTCACATCAAAGGTCCCTGGTTCGAGTCCCGTGATGAGCGGGTCCTGACTTTGGGATTATTCCACACAATCGGCGCGAGTACTGGTTAAGTATCCAGGAAGCAGATATCGAGCGTGATTAATATAAGCTTAAAGCTTGTTTCTCAATCGATTTAAAATAAATAAGTTTAAACTAACCCTGAGGACCAAGGAGGGCAGCCATTACTACTTTTTAAGTCTTTTGCAAGTATTGAGAGCCATACTCAATAAATCCCTATGTTGTGGGTACTCAAAAGTACTTACTGAGATGATTCTTTGGAGTAACTGCCACTTAGAATTTGGAGATGAAATAAGGATTTTAGAACATGCACCTTATCTGGAGCGTAGCACATGTATTTAGGTTTTATCATTAAACACCCTTTCCATGATATAAATGGCAGTTGGAAACATTGTGGGAGAAAGAGAAAATGATATGAATGAAATTTGAACATGAAGAAGCCATTTTAGATACTCCAATGTACATTGCTTTTCAATACTAGACCGTGAGCCACCAAAAAAACTAATCCAATTGAACTAATCCAGTATATCTACCGTATATAAATTAACATGAAAAGATAAATAACCCCCTTTTCAAAGTCTTATTTTATTCCACACAAGTTAGCTCCCTTAAATCAATGTTTTATCTCAATAACCATATGATAACACTAGAAGCAATATATTTTTAACAAATCTTCATCAGAACATTCATATTCTTCAGATCTTGGTCAAGCTCTTAAATGGGTCATGTGGGGTCAACCACTAGGTCACTAAGTGAAGATAAATAAATTCCTTTTGAACACTTCGGAGGCTCTATTAGTCTTTTAACCCTTTCCCTCATATAGAAGCTTTCTGACGCCTCTGAAGCAGACTGCTTTTTGTAAACATAGTGACAAAAGAAGAAATTGCACAAAACGTGCAATTTCTCCTTTTGCCACAATGTTTTCCACTTTTTGTCATAGGTTATCCATTTAATTATGGAGATTTTCTATTTTTTGACAAAATATGTTCAAAGTCGTCTGCTGCAGAATTGCCGTATGGGGAAGGGTTAACATCAAAACTTCTTTGACATTGATCAGATCACTCATTTCCTTCAAGTCCAGTTCTTGATTTAAACTGGGTCAGAAAACCAGGTAACTCTGTTAAATCTAACACTAGAGGCACACACATAGTCCACATGTTTTAGAATATAAATATTTTAGTAATTAATGTACCAAGGTTGTTCAAAGCATTCTTTTTCTAATTCTTTCGTTGGGGGCGATCTCAACTCCATGAACTTTTTTCTGAGGCCTCTGCAGTAGATGTCTTTTAAAAATATTGTAGCAAAAGGAGAAATTGCTCATTATGAGCAATTTCTCCTTTTACCACAATGTTTTAATCATCTATTCAATGGATATACCTTTGTTTATAGAGATTTTTAATGTTCTCGCTTAAAAAAAATTCATGTCGTCTGCTGCAGATTTGTTTTATGTGGGAAAGGGTTAAAATCCTTATTCAATCGACATCAAACTTGGTCATAGTATTCGTAGTACTCATGGGTATTATCCAAGAACTGTCATCGGTATGGTCCTCTAAGATATTTCAAGTTATGGACACTGATTTGATGAATTTGTAACAGAGGCTTTGTCTGCTTTCTGATCTGAAAAACCTCTGAATACTTCCTACCAATTTTCACTTAACTTGGTTACAGTATGAATTATAGGTTGTTTGACACTCTTTATTTATACAATATTTGGGACATATTACATTTATGAAGGGCTGTTTACACATTATGACATTATTTCAATAAATATTGCTTACAGCCATCAAATCACTCGCAGAACAGTTCATATGCGGACAACCTACAGTCAAGCTGATAACTGATGCCTTGATACGACCTTTTGCATATGATCTCAGAGATGGTAGGTACATTTATTTACCAGATTTTAGCTCCTTCGTTTATCATGAGAAATTTCTCCTCTTGCCACAATGTTTCCAAAAATTGTCTGATGTAGAGGCGTACGAAAGTGTCGATATGCAGGAAAGGACAAAGCTTTCTTTTTCAAATTATGTATAGATGTCTTTCAAAGTCATTCTCTGCAGATTTGTTGTATGTTGGAAAGCAGTTCATGACAATTACAAATAAATTGTATTGTTGGTTTTTAGTCATTATCAATCCAAATAGGCTACTAGGATACATGTTTGAGGTTATTGAGAATAGGAGGGATCTTGCATGTAGTGCAGTGGTTAAGCGTCAGCCACTCATACCAAAAGTCCCGGGATTGAATCCTGTGATGAGCGGGTTCTGCCTTCTAGATTTTTCCACACAAACGGCTCAAGTACTGGTTAAGTCTTCAGGAAGCAGACATCGAGCCTGATTAATATAACCTTAAAGCTTGTTTCGCAATCCGATTCGATAAAAAATAAATAAGTTTAAACAAACTAAACATGAATGATAAGAATCTTTGCTGGTTAATCAATTTCAAAGGTTAATTTTTTGTGTTACATGGCCCATTTGCTGTCTACAAGTTGTTTAATCAATTTTTGGTAATAGGTAGACAGTTGTCATGGGAAAAAATGTTGTGTGGAATATTGGTTTAGAAAGAATTGAAATATCAATAATTGAAATGATGGCTGTCATGCTATTAAAATGATATTGAATGAAGCTTTCATTAAAAACATTATCAATGAAAATCAGGCTTATCTTGGGTCTCCAAAGTTTGTAAGTGTAAGCATTCAAAGAACTACACTACTAAGAACTAAATGAATCTTAACCCTTTCCCTCATACGACAATTCTGCGGCAGACGACTTTGAACGTATTTTTTCAAAACATAGAAAATCTCCATAATTGAATGGATAACCTATGACGAAAAGTGGAAAACATTGTGGCAAAAGGAGAAATTGCACGTTTTGTTCAATTTCTTCTTTTGTCACTATGTTTTCAAAAAGCTGTCTGCTGCAGAGGCGTCAGAAAGCGTTTATATGAGGGAAAGGGTTAAGACATCAGAACATATTTCCGCATTTCCAGTTGACTTCTAATACAAAGACACCGGAGTAAGGGCAGAGAAAAATATCATCGTGACATGAGAATGCTCTACGTTATAATATAAGATATTCTTACCTATTTTTGCACAGAATAAAGTGGTCTACAACATAATATAAAATATTCTCACCTGTTTTAGCATAGAATAGAGGGCTCTACAGTATAATATAAGATATTTTCACCTGTTTTAGCACAGAATAGAGTGCTCTACGATATAATATAAAATATTCTCACCTGTTTTAGCATAGCATAGAGTGCTCTACAATATAATATAAGATATACTCACCTGTTTTAGCATAGAATAGAGTGCTCTACTATATAATATAAAATATTCTCACCTGTTTTAGCATAGAATAGAGTGCTCTACGTATAATATAAAATATTCTCACCTGTTTTAGCACAGAATAGAGTGCTCTACAATATAATATAAAATATGCTCACCTGTTTTAGCATAGAATAGAGTGCTCTACGATATAATATAAAATATTCTCACCTGTTTTAGCACAGAATAGAGTGCTCTACAATATAATATAAAATATGCTCACCTGTTTTAGCATAGAATAGAGTGCTCTATGATATAATATAAAATATTCTCATCTGTTTTAGCATAGAATAGAGTGCTCTACAATATAATATAAGATATTCTCACCTGTTTTAGCATAGAATATAGGGCTCTACGATATAATATAAAATATTCTCAACTGTTTTAGCATAGAATAGAGTGCTCTACAATATAATATAAGATATTCTCACCTGTTTAAGCATAGAATAGAGGGCTCTACGATATAATATAAAATATTCTCACCTGTTTTAGCACAGAGTAGAGTGCGATATAAAATAAAATATTCTTACCCATTTTTGAACAGAAATTCTAACCTGTTTTAGCACAGAAAAGAGTGCTTTACGATATAATGTAAGATATTCTTTCCTATTTTTGCACAGATTAGAGTGCTCTATAATATAATATAAAATATTCTTACCTATTTTTGCACAGAATTTGAGAAGCCCTTATTCAGGAAATCCGTACTTACCATGGAAGATTTGCGAGCGAATGAAACAGTTACGGGAAAAGTGACTAATGTTACCCACTTCGGAGCCTTTGTTGACATCGGAGTAGGAGTGGACGCCTTGATTCACAACTCCAAGATGTTTCTGAAAGAGACAAACCAGAGGTGCCAGTTAAAACTTGGGGACAAGATAGAAGGACATATAGAATCTGTGGACATAAACCTAAAGCGAATCGGTGTTGTTTTACGTAAGCTGCTTTGAATGGGAGGTCCTTTAACCCTTTCCCTCATACGACAATTCTGCAGCAGACGACTTTGAACATATTTTGTCAAAAAATAGAAAATTTCTATAATTGAATGGATAACCTAGGACTAACAGTGGAAACTATTGAGACAAAAAAAGAAATTGCTCGTTTTGTCACTATGTTCTCAAAAAGCCGTCTGCTGCTGAGGCGTCAGAAAGCGTCTATATGAGGGAAAGGGGAAAGGGTTAACCCTTTCACACAACAACGCTTTCTGATGCCTCTGCAGCAGACGACTTTTGAAAACATTTTTGCAAAAGGATAAATTTCTCATGATGAGCCATTTCTCATATTGACACAATATTTTCACTTTTATTGAATAATTGGACAATGTTTTCAAATTTTATTTAACAATTAACGTATCCTTTATTGAGATTGTTCATGTTTTTGCCAATATCTTTTCAAAGATGTCTGCTGCAGATTTGCTGTATGTGGGAAAGGGGTTAAGCCAAAGAAGAAGCGGTTCTTAATCCTTTCCTGCTTAGAAAGACTCTTCGAAATTAGAAATTACTCTGCGTAATGTATCGACCCGGATCGGTCTAAGCATGCCGCGCAGGCTTACCCAGATAGAAACTTTTCGCCTCCTGTGGATTTTCTGTTTCAGGAATCATTACTGTATACCTCTATCCCCCTGAGACGGAATAGGTGGCCCGGATCAGTCTGCGTGGACTGTGCAGGCTGATCTGGTTCGATACATTACGCAGGGTCTATAATGTTGGTTTTCTCGTGGGACGGTTCATATATGAATGTGTTATTACTGTCAGAATAGATTTACAAACATTGATGCAAAAGGAGAAGGCTTTTCAAATGTCCCTTTCTGCAGATGTGTTTGAACGTGAGAAAGGGAGATAACTGTTTAGCTGATTATGTTATATTTAGTACTGTCTGCTTTGATCAAATCTAAGAAAAAAAGGACATCTGGATTTATATAGAAAGTGTGATGCACAGTTTGAGAAATTGTTGAAAAGAAGAATTGCTTTTCCTTGGAAGGCATTGAAGATTCTTTTATTTCGGTTATAGCTGAAATTATTAAATTGTTTTGTTTATAAGTTAGAATTTGAAAGAAAGAGGTAAGATTTACGGAAAGAGGGTAAATTTGCTTTTAAGAAATCATTATTATATGTAGTCTCATCCATCCAGGTTTTATAATATTTTTCTTTAGATGTTTTCAATGTGGACGTCTAAAAATTGCATATCAGGTAAAAGATTAACAGTGCTAATAAGATGTCAGTTTACATAGAAAATGTATAGCCTTCCTTTACTGGCTATTTTAAATCGCCTCAATATGTTAGTGTATTGTGTTTAGTATAGTCTTGTCTAAATTCCTGTTGAGTGTTAATTAACCCTTTCCCACATATAGACCCTTTCTGACGCCTCTGCAGCAGACGGCTTTTTGAAAGCATGGCGACAAAAGAAGAAATTACTCATCACAAGCAATTTCTCCTTTTGCCACAATGTTTTCCACTTTTAGTCATAGGTTATCCATTCAATTATAGAGATTTTCTTTTTTTTTGACAAAATATGTTCAAAGTCGTCTGCTGCAGAATTGTCGTATTAGGGAAAGGGTTAAAGCATTAACCCTTTCTCACATATCACAAGTCTGCAGCAGATGACTGTAAAAAAATAAGCAAACATAATGAAAATCACTATATATAATGAAATAATTATTTAATATAGTTGAAAACGTTTTGATTAAAAAGTAGCTGTTGCTCATTGTGAGAAACTACTCCTTAGCCACAATGTTTTCAAATAGTAGTCTTCTGCAGATGCATCAAAATGAGTCTGTATGTGGGAACAGGTTACTGACCTTTGTAGGACTCCTTTTTTTTTCATTGATTAAACTCATGTTTTTGTGATAGAAATTTGTCCCTTCAGTAAATATGCAAAATTTTATGTGTGTGTAAAATATACTCGTCTTGTAACTGTAGTAGATTTTTTTAAATGACTGAAGTTGTTATTTCTGTTGCAGACCTCTGTTGTGGATATTTACTAGAATTCTTTCGTTGAAGCCATTCTACTGTCTGCCAAAATATGGTTAGATGGAGAGTAAAAAGAAAAAGATTCTTTGTGAAAAAGATCTTTTTACAATCTTTCCCCTGAGTGCAACACTATGTGAACTAAATTTTGACCAATTATTCAGTTACCATACTGTTGCATGCAGTGGAACACTAAAATCTAGACTGATATTGGTACATGTATTATAAGAATTTTAAGCATTTATACATATAATAAACAAACCAAGGTGAATATGACTAAGATTTAAATATTTATAGATTAATACAAAACCATAGGAGAAAAGTTAGCTTGTGCTTTAAATATTGTACTTACAATCTACGAGTGTTGACTGTCACTTTATGCATTTACCTTTGAGTCTATATCCTGCCTTATAATATTGTAGTATAATCAACTTAAATTTACTATCTTCTTGAATAAGAATATCATTAGTTTATTGTGTGGCCTTCCTAATGGCAGGGCGACGATTTATAACAATTTATACTCATAGGACAATACTTGTCTTGAATGATTTTTTTAGGATTTGTGTGTCAAGAGTGAAAAACAATTCAGGAACAATACGAGTGTTAACCCATTCTCACATACAGAATATTTCCGACACCTCTGCAGCAGACCCTTTTTGAAAACATAGTGGCAAAAAGAGTCGTAAAACTGCTCATATTGAGCAATTTCTCCTTTGGCCGCAATGTTTTCAACTGTATTCAATAGTTGTTATTATACCCCCTTCGAAGAAGAGGGAGTATATAGGAGTCACTGTGTCGGACAGTCTGTCGGTCGGTCGGCCGGAAGCCATATTTTGGGTGAAATGCAATAAAATTTTACATGAAGCTTCTATACCAAGAGGAGATGTGCATATCCTAAAGGGGTTACAATTGCATGATATTTTACAGAGTTATGGCCCTTTTACTAATTAATTTATGGTGTAGGTCAAGGTGCTGTTTAGGGGGTATTTATCATCTTCAGTGATAGTTCTAGTTGAATTTGTAGAGAGTTTCCATATTTGGACTAAATGCTTTCAAAGTCGACTGTTACAGATTTTTTTTTTTGTGAGAAAGGTTTAATTTACTGAGCCTAGCATGTCAATGGTCAATTTAGGGGTCGTGTTTTGGAATCCTTGCTTGGCTAATCATTCTTTCTAATGATTGACAAAGATCATTTGTCTTCCGCCAATGTGCCGATAGACTATTTGGGAAGGTAGCCAGTTGTATTGTATAAATGTTGTGTTGAGTACTGGTGTGAGAGATCCAGGACACAAGGTTTTGTGAAGGGGCAAACATGATATAAGTGTAATGCTGTTATAAATGGCATTAAACTCAATGTTTCTTTAACCCTTCCCTCATATAGACGCTTTCTGACGCCTTTTGAAAACATAGTGACAAAAGAAGAAATTGCACAAAACGTGCAATTTCTCCTTTTGCCACAATGTTTTCCACTTTTTGTCATAGGTTATCCATTCAATTATAGAGATATTCTATGTTTTGACAAAATACGTTCAAAGTCGTCTGCTGCAGAATTGTCGTATGAGGTGAAGGGTTAACTCTTATATTCAAACAGCAAATCTGTAGCTAATGAATTTGAAAACGTTTTTGAATTGAGTTGAAAAAACCGTTGTGGAACAAGGAGTAATAAGCCATAATTTGTATTTTCTCCTTTCCTACACTATTTTAGTTTCATTCAGTTTTAACTGATTACTTTACTTTGATTGTGAATCAACTTCTTGCAAACTATATTAATCATTCTCTTTTTTTTTCCACCATGTTTTCAAGAGATACCTGTAGCAGAGAATAACTGACCAAGGATAAGTTGGCTTTAGGCATTAATGGTCAAATTAAGCATTTCATGACAATGACTGATTCTAATCTTTGACTTAATCCTTTTCCCACATACAACAAATCTGCAGCAGACGACTTTGAAAACGTAGTGACAAAAAACGGAACAATCTCCATAAAAGATAGCTTAATTGTTAAATAAAAGTTGAAAACATTGTGACCAAAGGTGAAATTGCTCATCATGAGCAATTTCACCTTTGGCAACAATGTTTTCAAAAGTCGTCTGCTGCTATTGCGTCAAACTGTGTCTGCAGGCGATAAAGGGTTAAACAAAGCATACAAAGACAAATAAAAACGAAGTTTCTGATTAAAGAATTGACCTTTGATATGTCAGCGCCAATGATTTAACCCTTATAACATGTATTCTGATGTATCAAAAACGTGTTCAAGATGTCTCTGATAGTGTTAAGAATGAAAATATGAACAATTGAACCACATAATGTGATGTTTCAAGAAATGTCAATTTTGAAAAGATGTAAGAAATAAAAATGAAATGCCTTGAAACACAGAAGTTTTAATCCGTTACAAAATGGAAAACTTTGTGGGAAATTAGTAAAATGCTCATTGTATAACATTTCCCCACTTCTGACAATATTTTGACGAGTAGTCTGCTGGTGTTCAAACTGTCTGTATCAGGGATTGATTGATTGATTGTTTGCTGTTTAACGCCGCTTTCAGAAAGTTTTCACTTATATCACAGCTTTTCCTGTGTAAGTTACCAGAACTACTGGTCCATTCATTCTGACACTAACCACTCAGTCGTATGGCTAACCCTGCAACCCTGAGCGCCAAGAAGGGCAGCCATTACTACCAGTCCAAGCATCCAACCCCGACCTCTTGCACCCAAGGCAGACCCTCGACCACTACACAACGGTGGTGGTCTATATCAGGGAACGAGTTGATTTAGTATTCAAAGAAAGATCTGTATAATGAGAATGAAACCAACCTTATTTCAAAGATGGATCAATCCATTAAAATTATTTCAGCAAGTTCAGTGTTAAATGGAATGAAATATATTGCCATATTTTCTTTTTAAACCCTTTCCAACTTGCAGACACATTTGAAGCAAACAATTTTCGAAAAAATTGTCACTAAAGGAGAAAATGCTCATGGTGAGCAATTTCTCCTTTTGCCAAAATGTTTTCGACTATATTCATTAATTATTCTTTTAATTATTGACTTTTTCCATATTGTTCTTTATAGATGTTTTAAAAGTCGTCTGCTGCAGGTTTATTGTATTTTGGAAAGGGTTTATCAAAGTGGAGTATTTGAATCTCATGTGTATGTTTGTATAAATTAACTCTAGGTGAGTAATTTTGAAAATAAAAATTAGTTTGTCTAAGATTGTAAATTCCAAATTAAGGTAAATATAATGTTATAGGATCACTTTAACCATACCCCACACATAACAAATCTGCAGCAGAGGACTTGAAAACATCAAGTAAGTATGGAAAATCTCTAGAAAGGAAAGTAATTATTGAATTGATTGATTACGTTGTGGCAAAAGGAGAAATTGCTCATTTATAAATAATTTAATTTCTTGCAAAGATATTTTCAAATACCATCTGCTGCATATGTGTCAAAAATGCATCTGAATGTTGGAAATGGTTATCAAGCCAGTTTATCATCACACATGGCCCCTCAATGATAACAAATTATTAAAAAAACTATAAAATAAACTATTTGACTGGAACACCATGATTATAATTTTTTATCCTGTCTTCTTTGCTTTAATCCTTTCCCACATAAACACATCTGTAGCAGACATCATTGAAAACATAATACAAAAACTATGCACAATATCTATAAATGAAAGTGTAATAATAATTTCTGAATGGAGTTGTAAACATTGTGGCACAAAGAGAAATTGCTCATTATGAGCAATTTCCATTTTCTCCACAATGTTTTCAAATTGCATTTGCAAGTGGCAAAGGGTTATAATTCTTGACATTTCTACAGCAACCAATGTTTTGGAACATAGTAGGAAAAGGAGAAATCCCATGAATGAGCAATATTCCTCCTTTTCTCTTTTGTTTCCATTTGGTTCTATTTGTCAATATGTTCAGTTTCTTCCAAGATTAAATAAAAACTAAGACAGGACTAAAAATAAAATACACCAAATTTGATTAAACAATGTTATTCTGTTGATTTATGTTAAAATCCAGTTACTTTCATTGAATAAATGTTTGATTCTATATTCCTTGTTGTAAATATTTCATTTCATTCCTACAAGTATGAGTGATTTACTTTTTACTTTTTTCAGACGAATTTTGAAAACATTGTTGCAAAAGGAGAAATTGCTAAAGCCTTGCTGTGGAAGCCTGCTTTTATAGCGACATTGGTAGAGTGGTTGACTTTTTCACAAAGTTGAGCAACATACATCACTGTTAGTGCCTGGATTGGTGACCCGCAGTGGCTTAACTCTGTATAGGACCCAGTACACATTACAAATGTTGGCAGCTATGGGATATTGGGATGACATCACCGTTATCCCCGAACTGCGGTGGTTCCCAATGATGAAGTCAAGAGAAAAGAGGGAGAAATGTAACAGGAATTGGGTATAGGTACAAATACTTCTACAGCCTTGCTGTGGGAGCCGACTGTTATAGCGAAATATTGGAAGAGGGTTTGGCTTTGTAGAAACTCGGTACATGTTACAATAGTGCCAAACACATACTTTGGTTTTCTACATACAGGGTATAGGTTTACACATGTGGGGTGGAGGACTATAGGGTTGCACTGTCTGCATGTATACCCACAGGAAGTCTTCAGTTATTTGTAGTTGTTTACATACATGTATACATGTATACTACAGCTTTTTATACGCCCGGATCGTATTATAGTTTTACCTGCGGCGTCCAGTATGTTGTCAGCTCAATAACTTAAGAAGCCTTTGTCCAATCATCACCAAATTTAGTCAGAATGTGTATTGGGATAATATCTCGGGGACAAGTTCGATAACTAGCCATATCGCTTTAGTCAATCGAGAGTTATCGCCCTTTAATTATAGAAATTACCCAAAATTGGTCTTGTCAGCTCAATAACTTAAGAAGCCTTTGTCCAATCATCACCAAATTTGGTCAGAATGTGTATTGGAATAAAACCTCGGACAAGTTCGATAACTAGCCATATCGCTTAAGTCAATCAAGAGTTATTGCCCTTTTATTAAAGAAATTACCTAAAATTGGTCTTGTCAGCTCAATAACTTTAGAAGCCTTTGTGTAATCATCACCAAATTAAGTCCGAATTTGTATTGGCATAATATCTCGGACAAGTTCGATAACTAGCCATATCGCTTAAGTCAATCAAGAGTTATTGCCTTTTTATTAAAGAAATTACCTAAAATTGGTCTTGTCAGCTCAATAACTTTAGAAGCCTTTGTGTAATCATCACCAAATTTAGTCCGAATTTGTATTGGCATAATATCTCGGACAAGTTCGATAACTAGCCATATCGCTTTAGTCAATCAAGAGTTATTGCCCTTTAATTAAAGAAATTACCTAAAATTAGTCTTGTCAGCTCAATAACTTTAGAAGCCTTTGTCCAATCATCACCAAATTTGGTCAGAATGTGTATTGGCATAATATCTCGGGACAAGTTTGATAACTAGCCGTATCGCTTTAGTCAATTGAGAGTTATCGCTCTTTAATTATAGAAATTACCTAAAATTGGTCTTGTCAGCTCAATAACTTTAGAAGCCTTTGTCCAATCATCACCAAATTTGGTCAGAATGTGTATTGGCATAATATCTCGGACAAGTTCGATAACTAGCCATATCGCTTTAGTTAAGAGAAATTACCTAAAATTGGGATTTTCAGCTTAACCCTTTCCCTCATATAGACGCTTTCTGACGCCTCTGCAGCAGATGGCTTTTTGAAAACATAGTGACAAAAGAAGAAATAGCTCAAAGGGAGCAATTTCTCCTTTTGCCACAATGTTTTCCACTTTTAGTCATAGGTTATCCATTCAATTATAGAGATTTTCTATCTTTTGACAAAATATGTTCAGTCATCTGCTGCAGAATTGTCGTATGAGGGAAAGGGTTAATATCTTTAGAAGCCTTTGTCCAATTATCACCAAATTTGGTCAGAATGTGTATTGGCATAATATCTCGGACAAGTTCGATAACTAGCAATATCGCTTTAGTCAATCAAGAGTTATCGCCCTTTTATAAAAGAAATTACCTAAAATTGGGATTTTCAGCTTAACCCTTTCCCTCATATAGACGCTTTCTGACGCCTCTGCAGCAGATGGCTTTTTGAAAACATAGTGACAAAAGAAGAAATTGCTCAAAGCAATTAATATCTTTAGAAGCCTTTGTCCAATTATCACCAAATTTGGTCAGAATGTGTATTGGCATAATATCTCACACAAGTACGATAACTAGCCATATTGCTTTAGTCAATTGAGAGTTATCGCCCTTTAATTATAGAAATTACCTAAAATTGGTCTTGTCGGCTCAATCACTTTAGAAGCCTTTGTCCAATCATGACCAAGTTTGGTCAGAATGTATATTGGCATAATACCTTGGACAAGTTCGATAACTTACCACGTTATCTTAGTCACTACACACTTATGTCCCTCGAAATGGCCAAAACTGTACTAACAGTGTCTGCTCTCTAAATTTGCCTAATGTACAACCAATTATCACTATACTTTATTGGTCTCAAAAAAACAGGACGGGCATATTTTGTAACTCTTGGCACTCTTGTTATAACTTTGTTTCCTTCTTTTTAGCTCGCCTATTCGAAGAAATAGGGGAGCTTATGTTATCACCCCGGCGTTGGCGTTGGCGTCCGCGTTGCCAGCTTGGTCAAACCTTTGCGTGCAAGGCCTTTTCTCAGACACTGTGTATGCTGTTGCTTTGAAACTTCACACACTTATTCAGGATCATTAGGGGACCTTGTATGTCAAGTCCCATAACTCTGGAATGGATTTTGACTGAATTGTGCCCCTTTTTGGACTTAGAAATTTGGTCAAACCTTTGCATGCAAGGCCTTTTCAGGATTCAGGGTCATTAGGGGACCTTGTATGTCAAGTCCCATAACTCTGGAATTGATTTTGACTGAATTGTGCCCCTTTTTGGACTTAGAAATTTGGTCAAACCTTTGCGTGCAAGGCCTTTTCTCAGACACTGTGTATGCTGTTGCTTTGAAACTTCACACACTTATTCAGGATCATTAGGGGACCTTGTATGTCAAGTCCCATAACTCTGGAATTGATTTTGACTGAATTGTGCCCCTTTTTGGACTTAGAAATTTGGTCAAACCTTTGCGTGCAAGGCCTTTTCTCAGACACTGTGTATGCTGTTGCTTTGAAACTTCACACACTTATTCAGGATCATTAGGGGACCTTGTATGTCAAGTCCCATAACTCTGGAATGGATTTTGACTGAATTGTGCCCCTTTTTGGACTTAGAAATTTGGTCAAACCTTTGCATGCAAGGCCTTTTCTCAGACACTGTGTATGCTGTTGCTTTCAAACTTCACACACTTATTCAGGGTCATTATGGGACCTTGTATGTCAAGTCCCATAACTCTGGAATGGATTTTGACTGAATTGTGCCCCTTTTTGGACTTAGAAATTTGGTCAAACCTTTGCGTGCAAGGCCTTTTCTCAGACACTGTGTATGCTGTTGCTTTCAAACTTCACACACTTATTCAGGGTCATTAGGGGACCTTGTATGTCAAGTCCCATAACTCTGGAATGGATTTTTTTCTTTTTCTTTTCTTGTATTTTTCAATTTTGCGTTTAGCTCAACGTTAAAGTTTCGATTTTTTTTTTTTCTCAATAAGTACTGGTTCTAGGGCTTTCATATTTTTTGGGGTAAAACATTTTTTTTTTGCTGGATTTTGAAAATTGGGCATAGCTTCTTCATATTTTGTTGGATTAATTTCATTTTTTTTTTTTAATTTTCTTGTATTTTTGAACTTTGAGCATTATTTTTTTTTTTTTTTTTTTTTTTCTTGAATTTTGGAACTTTGTGTTCAGCTCAATTTTTTTTTTTAAATTTCTTGTATTTTTTTTTTTTTTTTTTTATTATTTCTTGTTTAAAAATAATTGTGTTTAGCTCAATGTTAGAGTTTTGTTTACTTTTTGTCTTTTACACTTGCCTTGATAGTCAAAGCAGGGGACACAGTGAGACATTTAATTACGCGTAATTCTTGTCTTTCTTTTGTAAATTCAATTTAAATTATTCCACTTTTGGATTTTGGACTTTATACCCATGCTATAACTGTTCTGAAGTAGGCCCTGATAGACGATATCCCTGATAGGCAACCTTGAACTTTGACCCCTCTTTTCTGGGCCATATATTTCTATTCTGTAAACATTACATCTACCAAATTTGGTATGCACAAACATCTTTTGAAGAGGGAAGCTTAGTTGCATGCCATAATAACTGGTAACCTGAACTTACCTGCTTGAAGGTACAATTTGTCCAAAGTTGTTTCCTATATTGTATGAATTGTATATACATGTACCAAATTAGGTACCGGTATGCACACATATTACTTACATAAGCTTGTAAGAAGCATCTGAACCTACACTGTTCAGAAATACTAACGTGTACCATCTGTGGACAGACTCGTAAATCTTGGAAAGACGGTATGGAGTCCGCTATATTCAAACAGATTTAGACAAATTGTAATTTATATATTATATCTTTGTAAATTACAGTGGTTTATCCCTTTCCTACATACAGAGGCTTTCTGAGGCTTCTGCAGAAGACGACCTTTGAAAACATTGTGACAATAATGTTAACTTTATTAAACAAGATGTGTTTGTAAAACACTGATGCCCCTGAATGGCAACATCTAGGTCAAAGGTCAAGGTCGCAAGGTCAAAAATGTTGGTACTGACAGAAAGGTCATGTCACAAGGAATACACATGTGAAATATGGTAGCCGTACCTGTTATGGTTCAAAAGTAGTGGTCAAGGTTAAAGTTTTTTTCGACAGACAGCAACATCTAGGTCAAAGGTCAAGGTCGCAAGGTCAAAAATCTTGGTACTGACAGAAAGGTCATGTCACAAGGAATACACATGTGAAATATGGTAGCCGTACCTGTAATGGTTCAAAAGTAGTGGTCAAGGTTAAAGTTTTTTTCGACAGACAGCAACATCTAGGTCAAAGGTCAAGGTCAAAAATGTTGGTACTGACAGAAAGGTCATGTCACAAGGAATACACATGTGAAATATGGTAGCCGTACCTGTTATGGTTCAAAAGTAGTGATCAAGGTTGAAGTATTTTTCGACAGACAGCAACATCTAGGTCAAAGGTCAAGGTCAAAACATTTTGGTACTGACAGAAAGGTCATGTCACAAGGAATACACATGTGAAATATGGTAGCCGTACCTGTTATGGTTCAAAAGTAGTGGTCAAGGTTAAAGTTTTTTTCGACAGACAGACAGACAGACAGGCCAAAAACTAGATGCCCACCGAATCGGATTCCGGGGGCATAAAAAAAATAATACTTTAATTTACAGAAACTTTTCATATTTTTGGCCAGATATTTTCAGACATCAGCTGCAGATTTGTTGTATGTGGGAAAGGGTTAGAGGGTCTAAAATATATGTGCCCTATTCTTATCATTGCCTTTGACCTCTGTCTAAACCCCTAGGTTGTGGACATACAGAAAAGTCTTAAACGTTTCCCACCTGCAGACGCATTTTGAAGCAATAGCAGCAGACGACTTTTGAAAACATTGTGGCCAAAGTTGAAATTGCTCATGATGAGCAATTTCTCCTTTGGCCCACAATGTTTTCAACTTTATTTAACAATTAAGCTGTCTTTATGGAGATCTTTCAGAATTTTGTCACTATGTTTTCAAAGTCACCTGGTGCAGAATTGTTGTATGTGGGAAAGGGTTAACATGTTGGATAATCCTTAACGAAATGCCTTCAAGCTTTTTTGATCCATTAACATCAGTGCAACCAGGTGTGGTGCTATTTTGCCTTTTATACATGTGCACATGTTTTGTCTGCTAAATATCGATAAGAAAAGTCTGATAGAGAAGTAATTCCTAAGTGTCTCCTAGCATAAACAAACAAACACAAAGTTTGATTTAATAATCCTTCATTTAATAATAAAATGGAACATTATTATGCTATACCTATCACAGAATATCAGTCTTTGGAATTAGAAGAGAAACAAGAGGGCCATGATGGCCCTTGAATCGCTCACCTGATTTTTTATTTATTTTTCACTTTAGCTATATAAGCCTCGCCCCCTGGCAGCCAGTTTCCGACCAATCAACTTGGCTTGAAGGAATCTGATAGAGGGTCACCCTAGGAACATTTCTCCAAAATTATTTGAAAATTGGCCAGATACTTTTGGAGGAGAAGATTTTTTAAGTTTTCACTATAGCCATATAATGCAAAATAGCCCTGCCTACTTGCGGCCATGTTTTTTGACCAATCAACATGGCTTGAAGGAATCTGAAAGTGGGTCATCCAAGGAACATTTCTACAAAATTATTTGAAAATCGGGCCGACACTTTTGGAGAAGAAGATTTTTTAAGTTTGCACTATAGCCATATAAGGCAAAATAGCCCCGCCCCCCCATGGTGGCCATGTTTTTCGACCAATCAACATGGCTTGAAGGAATCTGATAGAGGGTCACCCAAGGAACATTTCTACAAAATCATTTGAATATCAGCCTGACACTTTCGGAGGAGAAGATTTTTTAAGTTTTCACTATAGCCATATAAGGCAAAATAGCCCGGCCCCTCTGGCGGCCGTGTTTTTTGACCAATCAACATGGCTTGAAGGAATCTGGTAGAGGGTCATCCAAGGAACATTTCTACAAAATTATTTGAAAATCTGCCAACCAGTTTGGGAGAAGAAGAATTTTGAAGTTTTTTTCGTTTCGTTGCCATGGAAACCAGAATTCTGCATGGATCCCTAGAATTTGAAGGAATTCTGGTGAGGTCATTAAGAGGATGCTTTCTGTGAAGTTTCATCCCAATTGACCCACTGGTTACTGAGGAGAAGATGTTGAAGATTTTTTAACTTTTCACTTTGGCCATATAAGGCAAAATAGCCCCGCCCCCTGGCGGCCATGTTTTTTGACCAATCAACATGGCTTGAAAGAATCTGATAGAGGATTACCCAAGGAACATTTCTACAAAATTATTTGAAAATCGGCCTGACACTTTTGGAGAAGAAGATTTTTTAAGTTTGCACTATAGCCATATAAGGCAAAATAGCCCCACCCCCCCTGGCGGCCATGTTTTTCGACCAATCAACATGGCTTGAAGGAATCTGATAGAGGGTCACCCAAGGAACATTTCTACAAAATTATTTGAAAATCGGCCTTACACTTTCGGAGGAGAAGATTTTTTAAGTTTTCACTATAGCCATATAAGGCAAAATAGCCCCGCCCCCCCTGGCGGCCATGTTTTTCGACCAATCAACACGGCTTGAAGGAATCTGATAGAGGGTCATCCAAGGAACATTTCTACAAAATTATTTGAAAATCTGCCAACCAATTTGGGAGAAGAAGAATTTTGAAGTTTTTTCGGTTTCGTTGCCATGGAAACCAGAATTGTGCATGGATCCCAAAAAATTGAAGGAATTCTGATGAGGTCAATGAGAGGATGCTTTCTGTGAAGTTTCATCCAAATTGACCCACTGGTTACTGAGGAGAAGAAGTTGACGCACGACGCACGACGGACGACGGACGCCGGACGCCGGACAAAAGGCGATCACAATAACTCACCTTGAGCAAAGCTCAGGTGAGCTAATAAAAAAAAATACAAAGTGATCATGTAAACAAAAACAAAAGATCAATAAAGATCAATAAATTAAAAAATATATAAAAGGTTATGAAAAAAAATTCAAAATACAAAATACAATCATTGACTTGTGCTTGACTTTTCCCTGATACAACATTTTCCATACTTTTTCACCTTCCTACAAAAGGAGGACTTACTCATGATGCATAATTTCCCCTATTTTCATAATGTTTTCAACTATATTAAATAAATGTTCGTTCATTTCATTTAGAATTTCCATATCTGTGTCTAGATGTATTCAAAGTCATCCACAGTAAATTTGTTTGTTGTATGTGGGAATCTCATAAATATTTCCTGAAGCAGCTGACATTTGAAAGCAGCTGACATTTGAAAACATCTGACAGCTCTAATGCAACAAATGGAACATAGTGGGAAAAGTAGCTCTATGAACTTTTTCTCCTGGTATTTTACAAAGTTGAAAATTCAGGTAAACTGTTTCACAAGGCCTATGATATAGAAGGTTAGGAATGTTATTGCAAACCTTAGGAAATTAACATAATAAACAAAAAACACAGTATTAACCCTTTCCCACTCATACATATACAGACACTTTCTGACACCTCTACAGCAGACCACTTTTGAAAACATTTGGGTAAAAGGAGAAATTGCTAATGATGAGCAGTCTCCTTTTGCCACAGTGTTTTTAACTCTTTACCAAAAACATTCATTTTTAGAGATTTACCATATTGTTGCCAAGATGTTTTCAAAGTCTTCTGCTGCAGATTTGTTGTATGTGGGAAAAAGTTATATGTATTATGGCACTAACAGAATCAATAATGATAAACAAGATATTTACCCTAAAATGAGTTGTATAACAAACATAATCACTGTAAAATGAGCTCGAATATGTAAGGTAAAACAGATAATTGAGTTTATATTGGCTGCATGAAATAACTAGAATGGAGTGCTACACGGAGCATGTGTGTCACCTGCACCTGCTCATTGAAAGTGTGACGGACAGACAGACAGACAGATGCCGGACAAAAAGTGTGACGGACAGGCAGACAGACAGACGCTGGACAAAAAATGTGACAGACAGACGCCGGCAAAAAAAAAAGTAATCCCTAAGTGCCTACCATGCTTCGCAGGGTGACACAAAAACGGACCTATGGGACTTAACCCTTTCCCACCTAAAGACGCATTTTGACACAATAGCAGCAGATGACTTTTAAAAACATTGTGGCCAAAGGGGAAATTGCTCATTTTGGCCAAAATGTTTTCAACTTTATCTAACCCTTTCCCTCATATAGACGCTTTCTGATGCCTCTGCAGCAGACAGCTTTTTAAAAACATAGTGACAAAAGAAGAAATTGCACAAAATGTGCAATTTCTCCTTTTGCCACAATGTTTTCCACTTTTTGTCATAGGTTATCCATTCAATTAAGGAGATTTTCTTTTTTTTGACTAAATATGTTCAAAGTCGTCTGCTGCAGAATTGCCGTATGAGGGAAAGGGTTAACAATTAAGCTATCTTTTATGGAGATTTTTCAGGTTTTTGTCACTTTATTTTCAAGTCTTATCGGGATCTTCCTTTCTGTTAGACATCTAATCAACCCTTTCCCAGATGCAACAAATCTGCAGCAGACCACCTTTAAAAACATACCCGGAAAAAATGGAAACACCCTTTAAATGAAAGTACAATTATTGAATAGAGTTAAAAACATTGTGGCAAAAGGAGAAATTGCTTTTTTTGAGCAATTTCTTCTTTTGCCGACATGTTTTCAAAAAGCTGTCTGCTGCAGAGGCATCAGAAAACGTCTACATGAGGGAAAGGGTCAAACACATGTCCAGGAAGCTGCAGGAGAACAAATACCGCTATAAACACGGGATATAATTTAATGGGAATAATATTTAATTGAAAAAAAAAACGAAGGTCGGCTTAACCGTTTCCCACATATAACAAATTTGCAGCAGAAGACAGAAAATGTTTACTCAAAAAAATGAAAAATCTCTATAATTGCATGTAAAATTACTGAAAAAAGCTAAAAACGTTGTGGCAAATGGAGAAATTGCTCGTTTTGAGCAATTTCTCCTTTTGTCATAACATTTCAAAAGGCGTTTACTGCAGATGTGTCAAAATGCATCTACAGGTGGGAATCGGTTAAGGGTTGATTCAGCTCAGTTATGAATGCTGTTTGAGATAAATGTTTGACCCTGTCATGTCACTTTTGACCATTTCATATTGAGCTAAAACAAGAGGGCCATGAGGCCCTGGAATCGCTCACCTGAGAATGGGCTATTTAAGACATAACTCTCTCATGCTCAAGCCAAACATGTGGCTTCCAGAGTGTTAACAATATTTCCCTTAAATTTGGTCTAGTGACCTAGTTTTTGACATGACATGACCCATATTCGAACTTGGCCTAGATATCATCAGGACAAACTTTCTGATAAAGTTTCAACATGCTCAAGTTTAAAATGCGGCTTCAAGAGTGTTAACGAGATTTTCCTTAAATTTGGCCTAGTGACCTAGTTTTTGACCCAACATGACTCATATTCGAACTTGGCCTAGCTATTACTTAGACAAATATTCTGACAAAGTTTCAACATGCTCAAGCCAAAAATGTGGCTTCCAGAGTGTTAACAAGATTTTCCTTCAATTTGGCCTAGTGACCTACTTTTTGACCGGACATGACCCATATTCGAACTTGGCCTAGATATCATCAAGACAAACTTTCCGACAAAGTTTCAACATGGTCAAGTTTAAAATGTGGCTTCCAGAGTGTTAACAAGATTTTCCTTCAATTTGGCCTAGTGACCTAGTTTTTGACCCGACATGACCTATATTCGAACTTGGCCTAGATATCACTATGACAAACATTCTGACAAAGTTTCAACATGCTCAAGCCAAAAATGCGGCTTCAGGAGTGTTAACAAGATTTTCCTTAAATTTGACCTAGTGACCTAGCTTTTGACCCGACATGACCTATTTTCGAACTTGGCCTAGATATCACCAAGACAAACATTCTGACAAAGTTTCAACATACTCAAGCCAAAAATGCGGCTTCAGGAGTGTTAACAAGATTTTCCTTAAATTTGACCTAGTGACCTAGCTTTTGACCCGACATGACCTATTTTCGAACTTGGCCTAGATATCACTAAGACAAACATTCTGACAAAGTTTCAACATGCTCAAGCCAAAAATGCGGCTTCAGGAGTGTTAACAAGATTTTCCTTAAATTTGACCTAGTGACCTAGATTTTGACCCCACATGACCCAGTTTCGAACTTGGCCTAGAGTTGATCGAGATATATGTTCTGATAAACTTTTATAAAGATTGGATGCAAAATGTTGCCTCTATTGAATTAACAAGCAAATGTTGACGACGGACGACGAACGACGAACGACGGACGACGGACAAAAGGCGATCACAATAACTCACCTTGAGCACTACGTGCTCTGGTGAGCTAAAAACAAAGACCTTTAACAACTTCAAACAATCCACATACAACAAATCTGTAGCAGAAGACTTTAAAAATAAATTGGCAAAAACGTGAAAAACCTCAATATATATGGAGAGATTAATTATTAAATTAAGTTGAAAACATTGTGACCAAACATAAAAGATGCTTATTATAAGCCATTTCTCTTTTTGCCACAATGTTTTCAAAAGACATCTGCTGCAGATGCGTCAGAAGGTGCCTGTTGGAAAGGGGCAACATGCCTGGGTTAGCAAATTACCTGTACTGGTTTGAATTGCAAGTGCTCCACAGGGTACCAAGAAGGACTATTTATAGAGGTTTAATGCTTTTTCAACAATTGTTCAGTCATATCACAACAGTCACTTCACCTACCCGTGAAGAAGGTGTGTCACATACAAAAATTAGGTCACTGACATTTACCTACAAATAAATGTCTGCTGTATAGGTAATAAATATTGACTTTATCCGGGAAAAGGTTAATCCTTTCCAACCTACAGACGCAATTTCTCCTTTTGCCACAATATTTTTCGAAATGTTTCCATGTTTTCGTGTAGATGTTCAAAGTCTTCAGACTACAGACTGCAGATTTTATTTTATGTGGGAAAGGTAAAATCAGTTTGTGTTGTCTTCAGCTCTGTTGTTGTCTTCAGCTCTGTCGTTGTCTTCTTCTTGCTTCTCTGGTTCAGTCTGACTGTCTAACAAATTAATGAATTCCTGTGCCTGAATATGACATGAAAAAGAAAAGAAGATTTCTTTCATGAACCAAACAGATTTCCTCAGAGATTAACTAAGGTTAATCTTACAAGAAAGTTTGGTTTGGTTGGTTGTTGTTTTACGCCGCTTTCAAAAATGTTTCATTTATATCACAGCATTGCCTGGGTTAGTTACCAGTACTACTGGTCCATTTATCCTGACACCAATGAGGCAGTCATAATGCTTAACCCCGCAATCCTGAGCCACAAGGAGGGAAAGCAATTACTACCACTTTAAAGTCTTTGGTGTGACCTGGCTGCATATCAAACTCTCAACCACCCGCATCCGAGGCAGACGCTTTATTTCTACACCACAGAAGTGATAAGAAGCAAACATACCAGGTGTATTTGAGGCAATCTTAGCTAAACTTTCCATCTGACATTTCCCTATGGCATATTCATTTCCATATAATTTTAATCAATTCTCTCCAACCATGCTGTAGATATGGACAGATGGATGGACAACAACAAACCAATATCCGAACCGACTTTGGCCGGGAATAATTAGAGAGATTTCCATATTTGTACCTCAATGTTATCCAAGTGGTCAGCCGCAGATATTCTATATATGGGCAAGGGATCATTCTGACATGACCATAAAATAATGACGGACTTGAACAATTTTGCAATATACGATAAATAGTTTGTTTGTTTTGTTTGAATGGTGTTTTATGCCGCTTTCAACAGTTTTATAGATATATATTGGCGTTTCCTTGGTAAATTACCAGTACTACCTGTGTTATTTATCCTGACACCACAGAGGTCCAGATAAGGAGGAGTATAACAGCTCTTTTCCCCACTATATCTCTCTTATCCTTCAACCAAACCCTATGATATTGGTATTCAAAAGAATTGTCTAATTGAGACGATTCTTTTGAGTTCCCACATCATAGGGTTAGAGAGTAAAATAACGATTTTAGAATATAAAAAAATCCCCTTATCTAGAGCTCTGTGTCACACCGATGCATCAGTTGTAATGCTATCCACATAACGCTTAGCGTGAAGTAGGGAAGCCATTACTACCATTCTTTAACCCTTTCTCTCGTATAGACACTTTCTGATGCCTCTACAGCGGACGGCTTTTTGAAAACATAGTGACAAAGAAATTGCTCAAAACGAGCAATTTTTGCTATTGCCATAATGTTTTCCACTTTTAGTCATAGGTTATCCATTCAATTACAGATATTTTCTATTTTTTGACAAAAAAATTCCAAGTCATCTGCTGCAGAATTGTCGTATGAGGAAAAGGGTTAAGTCTTTAGTATGACCCGCCCAGGGAATGAAACCTGAATAGTAAAGCAAAACACCTTACCGTTGATTTAATTTTTTCATCTGAGCATTTTTCAATAATATGGCCAGCAAAACGTCTACATGTATCATAGTTAGCTGCCATTGCAGCGGTTTGAGCTGTGAAGAGGACCAGACCATAATTATCCATCTGCTGGTCAGCTACTTGTAATGCATATGGTAGAGCAAGATCAGCCCTGTCCTGACGTCTAAAACACTTGGCCATACTGAGACACATTTCCTGGAAGTAGAGTTTAAGTTTATATTAATTTAACCCTTTCCCACATACTGAAAACCTCCGATACCTCTGAAGCAGACAACTTTTGAAACCATTAAGGCAAAAGGAGAAAGTGCTCTTTTCGGGCAATTTCTCCTTTTGCTCGAATATTTTCTATTCAATAAATTTTCTTTCATATTTAAAGATTTTTCAAATTATGCCTAGACATGATCAAAGTTGTCTGCTGCAGAATGTTTGTATGTGAGAAATGGTTAACACTTTCAAACATGTATACAAATCTACAGCAAACAAGACATTGAAATTCCATGAAACCAGGTTTTCTATAATGGAAGGTGTTTAATTAAGAATTAACAGATCTGTCAAATCTTTCTGTTAATAGTTTATCAAAGCTAGTAATTCAAGTAACAGGGAATATTTCTATTGATGAATAATCATAATTACTTTGTCAATTAAATATATCACAATTTTATCTAACAAATATCAGTTCAATACAGTCAATCGTGTGTTGATGGCCTCATTTATTAAGAACATATAATAGATAACAGATATTAAGCAACCTTTTGTTGTAAGCAGCCACATTTTAGGATCCCTAATGCCAGGTTGATAATCAGTGATCTGCCTTAACCCTTTACTTGATAGTAACGCGTTTATGCCTTTGCAAACAGACTAGATCCAGGGCCCGAGGTTATGAAACTTACTCATATCTATGCTATATTCTTTTAAATTGCCAAGTTATTTAATATGGAGCATAGAAAATATCTATATGCATGGTAAAGTTATGGTCTGAACAAAAAAAGTTCAAGTAAAGTATATGTTCTGTCACTGTGACCTTGACCTGGAAGCTAAAGACCTTGACAAGGAAGCTAAACACATAAATTGTGCATATGACACAGCGTCTTGATATGGTGTATATCTGTTCCAAGCTATTTGAAAATATCTCTATGAATGAAAAAGTTATTGTCCAGACAAGAAAAGTTCAACTGATGTCTATTTGTTGTCACTGTGACCTTGACCTTAAAGCTACAGACAAAAGTTTTGCATGTGGCACATCGTCTTGATTATGGTGCATGTTTGTGCCAAGTTATTTGAAAATATCTCTATGCATGACAAAGTTATGGTCCGGACAAGAAAAGTTCAATTAAAGTCTATTTCTTATCACTGTGACCTTGACCTTGAATCTACAGAATTTTATTTTGCATTTGGCACATCGTCTTGATATGGTGCATGTTTGTGCCAAGTTATTTGAAAATATCTCTATGCATGGCAAAGTTATGGTACGGACAAGGAAAGTTGACGCCCGCCCGCCCAACCGCTCGCCCGCCGACTTCGCCAAACTAATAACCAGATTTTTCCTTCGGAAAACCTGGTTAAAAACCCATTTGAAACAGTGGCAAAAGAAGAAATTGCTCATATTTAAATGAGCAATTTCTACTTTTACCACACTGTTTTCAACTCTACTCATTAAGGAAACTTATTCTAACCCTTTCCCTCATACGAAAATTCAGCAACAGACGACTTTGACCATATTTTGTCAAAGAATGAATGGATAATGCTCTACTGAAATGGTTCTTTGGTCATTTTCAATCAAGAGCATGTATGTATGGGCAACAAAGGAATTTTGACAATTTCAAGGGCCGTAATCCAGTTATGCATAGGTGAATCTGGCTGGTTTTCGAAAGGAATCGAGCCCTCATCAATATTTCACTACTATCTAAGTTTGGTGAAGATCGCAGAATAAATAGTAAATAGATGCTCTATTGTGTTCACAAGCTGTATTATAGCAATTTTGACAATTTCAAGGGACATAATCCAGTCATGCATGGCCGGATCTGGCTGGTTTTCGAAAGGAACCGAGCTCTCATCAATATTTAACTACTATCTAAGTTTGGTGAAGATCAGATAGTTAAAAGAGCCTCTATTGTGTTCACAAGCTCTATTATAGCAATTTTAACAATTTCAAGGGCCATAATCCAGTTTTGTATGAGCAGATCTGGCTGGTTTTCGAAAGGAACCAAGCTCTCATAGATATCTAACTACTGTATAAGATTGATTAAGATACAATCAAAATTGAAGACTGTATCGCATTCACAAGCAATTATTTACGGACGCACGGATGCACGGACGACAGACACCAGCTCTTCTGGCCTTTGGCCAGTAGAGCTAAAAATGAAGCATAAATATATAGATGTTATTTGTACTGAAAAGTGAAATTATCAATCTAATTTTATCCCAAAATTATGATTCTAATATTTCAAGACAACTTTTGAACAGTTAAAAAATGTGACTATATTATCTATAATCTTCAGTTCTCAGCACCGTTAACAAGAAAAACTTTGCATACAGCTTTGTGTGCATAAAACTACTAATAATGCGTAACTTGTTTGTACCAAGTTGTCACCACTCAAGGCAAATTGCAGTCCACTTGTTACAAAATTTAATATTCGGCAAATAAAACCTGTGTTACAGTACACAATGTTTGTCATAGATTTCTTTAATCCTTTCCCATCTGCAGACACATTTTGATGCAATAGCAGCGGATGACTTTTGAAAACATTGTGGCCAAAGGGGAAATTGCTCATGTTGAGCAATTTCTCCTTTGGCCCCAATGTTTTCAACTTTATTTAACAATTAAGCCATCTTTTATGGAGAGTTTTTAGGTTTTTTTGTCACTATTTTTTCGAAGTCATCTGCTGCAGATTTGTTGTATGTGGGAAAGGGTGAAACATTCTGTACATTTTGAGAATAGTTTAATTCCGAGAGATATTCGATATCATGAATATATGTTTTCCAAGTCGTCTGCTGCAATTTTTGTAATATATGTGGTTCATTGATGGATTAATGGTTTGGTGATTAAAGTCGCTTTCAACAATATTTAAGTTTCCTGGGTAAGTTACCAGTACTACTGGTCCATTTATCCTGACACTAGCGAGTCGTTCGTAATGTTAATCCCACAACCCTGAGCGCCAAGGATGGAAAGCCATTACTACCATTTTTAAAGTCTTGGATATGTGACCCCACCAGGGATTGAACCAACAACCTTTCGCACCCGAGGCCCTCACTTTACCACTACAACATCGTATGTGGGAAAAGTTTAAAAGACAGAAGATTGAGATAAAAACAATTACCACGTCTCCAGGATAGCGTTTCAAACCTTCCTCCAAAATCCTCTGTTGACATTGCATATGAAGGACGCTATCTAATGAACACCACTGGAGAGAATGAATGTACCCGCCCTGTTTTACTTCATCATTAATATCATGTAATCTGTTTATACAGAGAGCAAGCTGGTCTAAGTCGCCTTCTGGTACCAGGTAAGTTTGTACATAATAGCCCAGTATGTCAATTCTGTTTGGATTGCTGTAATAATTCAAATGGCAATTTATTTTAACCCTCTCGCACATAGAGACGCATTTCGATGTGTATGCACCAAACTTTCTCCTTTTGCTACTCTGTTTTCACCTTTGCTCAAAAACTGACTTTTCCATTTTTTGCCTAATTCTTTTCAAAGTTAACTGCTTCATTGTTGTTGTATCTGGGAAAGGGTAAACCGTTACCAACATGCAGATGATTTTGAAAACATCTAGAAAAAATATGGCAGAATGATATAAATAAAAGTTTAAATGTTTTCTATAGTTATCTACTGCAGAAGTGTCAGAAAGGATCTGTATGTGGGAAAGAGTTAATAGAGTTAAATATAGTGTAGCACATCATGAGAATTTTCTCTATTTTCCCAAATTCTTACATCAGAATGTGTCTGCAAGTGTAAAATAAACACAAAAATTTACAGTTTTACATTAGATCAATTTGAAAAAGATGACTATAAAAATGTAAAGTTAGAAAAATGGTGAACCCTTTCCCACATACAACAAATCTGCAGCGGACGACTTTGAAAAATCCCAATAAATGAGAGTTGAATTATTTAAATAGAGTTATAAACACATTGGCAAAAGGGGGAATTGCTCATTATGAGCAATTCCTTCTTTTGCCAGTGTTTTCAAAATTCGTCTGCCTCAGAGGTGCCAGGAAGCGTCTTTATGTGGGAAAGGGTTAACAAAAGTATACCAGACCTTTCAACAACATGTTTCACCGTCATCTCTTCAGGCACATCCTTGGCATATTGTTCAGGTAGATTTTGAACAGCCATGTCCAAGTAGAGATACACCTGTAGGTCCTTTTTAAACACCCCCGGTAGGAGAGCGGTGGCCATTTTGAAAGCTCTGTCATAATGCACCTTCTCTCTGACATAGTATACCAGCATTTCTCTATACACGGAAATTATAGATCTCTCCATACTGCCATCATCTAGTCTCCATTTTACTGAAAGAACAATAATTACATAAGTTTCCCACATGTAGACACATTTTGACGCCTCTGGAGCAGACGACTTCTGAAAATGTTGTGGCAAAAGGAGAAACTTCTTACCATGAGCAATTTTTCCTATTCCTACAATGTTTTCAAAAGCTGTCTGCTGCATAGTCATCAGGAGTCCATTGAATCAAATAAAGACTTACACATCTAAATAATGTATTAAAGTCTATGAGTTGAATAACTTTTTATTTTCAACCCTTTCCAACATGTATTGGTAGAGACATTTTGAAGCATCTACTTTTGAAATCATTGAAAAAGGTGAAATTAATTGCTACAATGTTGTCTCCTCCATTCAATAATTATTCTTTCATTTATAGAGATTAGTTACCATTATGTATTTGCATAGATGCTTTCAAAGTGACTGCTACACATTTGTTGATTTTGAGTTAGGGTTAATTAAAACAGTTGAAAACCATTGTAAGAAAAATGAGAAATTTCTCATCATGAGCAAATTTTTCCTATTCCTACAATATTTTCAAAAGCTGTCTGCTGCATAGTCATCAGGAGACTACTGAATCAAGTCAAGACTTACCCATAAAAATAACCTATATTAAACTAGAGTTGAACAACTTGCTTTTGAAAAAGTGTAAAACGTTTTTTGTATCAGGGAATGGATAAAACAAAAAAAACAATGCAATATTTATATTGCATCTAAGCTATTCCTTTTCCAAGTGTTGACAAATGTTGACACATCTGCAGCAGACAACTTTTGTGAATCATTTTGGTAAAAGGAGAAATTGCCCATAAGGACTAATTTCTACTTTTATCAAACTGTTTTCAACACTGCAATTATACTTTCATTTTTCTTAGATTCACCAAGATGTGATCAAAGCCGTCTGCTGCAGATTTGTTGATTAAACGTATTGAAGACTTACATAATTTCATAATGTGTTCATCGGCCTCTTCAAACTGGTTCAAACAGGTCATGCAGGCAAGGATATTCTCCCAACAATTTACGTAATTTAAGTTGCCCCATGTTTGTTCTAAAGCCTGCAACAGAGGAACTGTGTAATTAACCCTTTCCAACTTATAGATGCCTTTTGACATATCTGCAGCAGAGGACTATTGAAAACAAGAGGGCCATGATGGCCCTGGAATCGCTCACCTGATTTTTTTTTTCACTTTAGCTATATAAGCCCCGACCAATCAACATGGCTTAAAGGAATCTGATAGAGGGTCATCCAAGGAACATTTCTACAAAATTATTTGAAAATCGACCTGACACTTTTGGAGGAGAAGATTTTTTAAGTTTTCACTATAGCCATATAACGCAAAAAAGCCCCGCCCCCCCCTGGCGGCCATGTTTTTCGACCAATCAACATGGCTTCAAGGAATCTGATAGAGAGTCACCCAAGGAACATTTCTACAAAATAAGTTCAAAATCTGCCAACCAATTTGGGAGGAGAAGAATTTTGAAGTTTTTTTTCGTTTCGTTGCCATGGAAACCAGAATTCTGCATGGATCCCAATAATTTGAAGGAATTCTGGTGAGGTCATTGAGAGGATGCTTTCTGTGAAGTTTCATCCCAATTAACCCACTGGTTACTGAGGAGAAGATGTTGAAGATTTTTTAAGTTTTCACTGTAACCATAAAAGGCAAAATAGCCCCGCCCCCTGGCGGCCATGTTTTTCGACCAATCAACATGGCTTGAAGGAATCTGATAGAGGGTCACCCAAGGAACATTTCTACAAAATTATTTGAAAATCGGCCTGACACTTTTGGAGGAGAAGATTTTTTAAGTTTGCACTATAGCCATATTGGCAAAATAGCCCCCCCCCCCCCCCCCCCACCCTGGGTGCCATGTTTTTCGACCAATCAACATGGCTTGAAGGAATCTGATACAGGGTCACCCAAGGGTCATTTCTACAAAATAATTTGAAAATCGGCCTGACACTTTGGGAGGAGAAGATTTTTAAGAATTTTGAAGTTTTTTTCATTTCGTTGCCATGGAAACCAGAATTCTGCATGGATCCCTAAAATTTTAAGAAATTCTGGTGAGGACATTGCGAGGATGCTTTCTGTGAAGTTTCATCCCAGTTGACCCACCGGTTACAGAGGAGAAAATGTTGACGGACGACGGACGACGGACGCCGGACATAGGGCGATCACAATAACTCACCCTGAGCACTTCGTGCACAGGTGAGCTAAAAATGTGACAAAAGGAGAAATTGCTCATAATGAGAAATTTCTCCTTTTGCCACAATGTTTTCAAGTCTTTATAATGCATTATTATATTTTCATTTATAGACATTTTCCATATTTTTCGGAATTTATATATTTTTAGGGAATTGAAGATAATGAGAGATCCTGATATCGAGTAGCCTGCTTACTTTAACCCTCCTCCCACATACGACAATTTCGAAGCAGACTTTAAAAACATTAATAGCATAATGATTAAATAAAGTTGAAAACACTTTGGCAAAAAGAAGAAATTGCTCATTTTGAGCAATTTCTACTTTTGTCAGTGTTTTTAAAATACGTCTGCTGCAGAGGCGGCAGAAAGATTCTATATGGGGTAAAGGGTTAACTAAGTATAACTTAGATTTCCTGTGTCTAATATAACTCTTTCTGTGATACAGACATCTTTGGATGCCTCTGCAACAGACAGCTTTTGAAAACATGTTGAGGAAAAGAGAAGTAACTAAAGATGTGAAATTTATCTTTCAGCTTAACTCCCCTTTCCTGCAGACATATTCCAATGTATATGCAGCAGATGACTTGAGAAAACATTGTGACAAAGGGGGAAATAGCCCATCAGTACTGACTTGCAATTTTGCATAGATATTCCCCATTGAAATGTTTTTTTGATGCAACACCATATCTCGGTACCTTAATTGAAACCTAGCACATGTCTTTGTGTGATTACATTAGCTTAACCCTTTCCCTCATATAGACGCTTTCTGACGCCTCTGCAGCAGACAGCTTTTTTAAAACATTGTGACAAAAGAAGAAATTGCACAAAACGTGCAATTTCTCCTTTTGCCACAATGTTTTCCACTTTTAGTCATAGGTTATCCATTCAATTATAGAGATTTTCCATTTTTCGACAAAATATGTTCAAAGTCGTCTGCTGCAGATTTCTTATATGTGGGAAAGGGTTAATCAAGCTTAATCAAGCCCAAGGAAATTATCCTTTTAACATACCTGACAGTTATAGGAACTGATCAAACATCATTTGATCCATTAGATTATATTTTTGTCTCACAATTTTTTGCAGGAAAAGATTTCACTTGAGCCATCACTTTTAGAAAATGTTTTTTGGTGAAAATGCACTTGGGCCAAAAACAACCTCAAGGATTGACGATTAGAATAAAGTATTTAAACCTTTCCCACATGCAGACTTTTTCTGATGCCTCTGCAGCAGACGACTTTGAAAACATTGTTGCAAAATGAGAACTCACAATGATAATACTTTCATAAATGGAGACTTTTCACATGTTTGCATGGATCTTTTCAAAGTCATCTACTGCAGATTTGTTGTATGTGGGAAAGGGTTATTTTTACTTCCTGGTTACCTACTTCTAGGTACCCAAAATGAACTTCTTACCTCATAAATTTCTCGAGCTTTCTCATTGTACTCCTTTGACTTGCGATAATTTTCTCTCCGCATTTCTAATGTACCCAAGTTTATATATGACATGGCCACAATTTGATGTTCTGTACCGAAAGCAATCTCCTTTATTTCCAATGACCTATTTGACATAAAATTGCTTTAACCCCCCTTCCGCACATTCAATAAATCTGTAGCAGATGACTTTGAAAACATCTAGAAAAAAACCATTGAAAATCTCTATAAATGAAGGTATAATTTCTGTAAAGGTTGTCTGCTGCAGAGGCGTCAGAAAGCTTTTACATGTTGAAAAGGGTTAAGCCTTATCCCCCATTTCACGACTTCAGAACAACATATGCATGCATTGTCTACAATTGCGAGGCACATAGGCTAAAATCAGTCTTTACATTTGTGCAATCCAAATCTTGTTAGATATTGTTTGCTACTCATCTATCAATATATAGAGAAATCAGAACCATTAACCACACTTTACCACATACAATCAATATGCAGCAGACGACTTTGAAAACAACTATGCAACACTATGGAAAATCTATATGAAAGTAAAAAATTATTGAAAAGAGTTGGAAGACATTGTGGCATCATGACCTCTTTGTTGCAGATTCTTTAAATGTGGGTTCCTTAACCCTTTCCCACCTGCAGACGCATTTTGATGCAAAAGCAGCAGACTACTTTTGAAAACATTGTAGCCAAAAGTGAAATTGCTCATGATGATGTTTTCAAATTTATTTAACAAGTAAGCTTTCTTTAATGGAGATTTTTCAGGTTTTTGTCACTATGCTTTCAAAGTTGTCTGCTGCATGTAGGAGGGTTAAACATTTCAAATTAATAAAATATGTATTTCATTAGTGACAAACAAGGCTGTATTTATTACTTAACCCTTTCCCACATATAACAAATCTGCATCAGACTACTTTGAAATCATCTGGGCAAAAATATGGAAACACTTTTAAAAATGCAAGTGTGAATCGAGTGAAAAATATTATAGCAATTTCTCCTTTTTCATTGTAGTCTGCTGCAGAGGTATCAGAAATTGCCTTCATGTGGGAAAGAATTAACATATACATGTATACAAGTTTCTGCTGGAAATGCATCAAAAAACATCTGCATGTGCTAAAGGTTTAGATTCTTTATTTATTTAACAATAAGAAATAAATATAACATGAAACTTTGATGCCTTCAAAAACATTTAACAAACAGAAAAATGTGCTCCTTAATATGGCAAAGACTTCCACTTGTGTCATAGGTCAATCCCATATAAACATGTTTGTTATTTCCTCAGTGAAAATATACCTATATATACCAATGGTTAACGCCGTTTTCAACAGTTTTCTTGTCATATCACGACTGCCAGTTCACCTACTATTATGTTTTCTGGTTTTCCCATACCAGTTCTTAACACAACAGACTGGCTGCTTCTCCAAATAGAACTGTAAGCTCATTGGTGGAAGACAAATGATGCTTGTCACAGTGATTTTTGTCAAAGTTGGAACTCACAATCCCTGGATCGACAGCTCGCATTGCTACCAACTAAGCTACTGGAGCTTGGCAAATATTACATCAAACAAACAGTAATATTCTATTTAACCCTTTCCCTCATACGACAATTCTGCAGCAGACGACTTTGAACATATTTTGTCAAAAAATAGAAAATCTCTATAATTAAATGGATAACCTATGACCAAAAGTGAAAAACTTTGTGGCAAAAGGAGAAATTGCACATTTTGTGCAATTTCTTCTTTTGTCACTATGTTTTCAAAAAGCCATCTGCTGCAGAGGCATCAAAAAGCGTCTATATGAGGGAAAGGGTTAAAAAAATCCTCACTTTTTATACATGTCCTCTGCTTCCTCTAGTTTCCTCAGTCTGCTATAACACATGGCTTTGTTTGTTATAATCATCCCTATAATAGGGGGTATCTCGCCAAAATGCTCTTCCTCATAGGCCTACAGAGAAAGTCATATCTCACATTCAAGGATTTGTTTGTTTTGTTGGGGTTTTACGCCGTTTTCAACATTATTTCAGTTATATCACAGCGACAGTTCACCTATTCATGATCCCTTGATAAACAAACCAGTACCAGGCTAGGAAATGTGCCTTGACCAAGGGCACTCCACTATGACCACAACAGCGTGATTGGGGATCGAACCCGGGACGCCCGGTTCCAAATCCCCGATGCTAACCACTAAGGCAATGGCGGATTCCTCACGTTCAAGGAAGATCTTATAGGGAAAACGGTCCTTATCTCTCTATAGCCTTGTTTTCTTTGAATCAAGATGACTTCATGATTTTTTTGATTTTTTTTCTTACAAGGTGTCTTAAATTAAGAAGTATTTATTTGGGTTTCAAGTAAAACAGTTGTATCTATATAGTGTTACAAGATGTATTTTTCAACCTTTTTAGCATGAAGTCATCAATTTGTATGAAATTTCCTCAAAGTCAGGCCATTTTTTTCACCATTCTTCCTTTAACCCTTTCCCACATACAACAAATCTGCAGCAGATGACTTTGAAAACATCTACTGAAAGATAAGGTTGGATAGGGTTAAAGGCAGTTTGCCTCAGATTAGTTGTATGCTTGAAAAGGTTATGATGAGGCCTAGTTACAACAAATTCATTGATGTAATTTAGTTTAACCCTAACCCTTATTCAGACACATTCTGAACTTTCTACAGCTTAATTAAGAAAACTTTGCTACAAAAAGGGGAAAATGCTCATAATGAGAAATTTCTCCTTTCGCCAAAATGTTTCAGTTTTACTGAATTATTGTTCTTTCCATATTTTTACATAAAGGTTTTCAAAATTGTCTGCTGCAGACTTGTTGTATGTAGACAGACATAAACATTGTTTAATTGCAATATTTACAATCTTTTTTCCTTTCTGCATTAAATAAATAATTAATATCCACAATATCATGAATATCTTGGGATCACTAAAGGCATATTCCTTTTATCCCTTTCCAACATACAACAGATATGCAGCAGCTTTGAAAACATCTAAACAAAAGTATTGACTTGGGTATAATGTATTATGAGCAGTTACAGGGGTTTACTTTTTATAGTTCAGGGCTTCTAAGACCTCTAGAAACTTTCCTCAATCTGACCCATATTGGTTTGCCAACTTAATGACGTTAACCCTTTCCCACATACAACAAATTTGCAGCAGACAACTTTCAAACCATCTAGGCAAAAGTATGGCAAACCTCTATAAATGAAAGTTTATTCATTGCAATGAGGTGAAAACATGGTGGCAAAAGAATAAGTTGCTCTTTATGAGCAATTTCTCCTTTTTTCACTATGTTTTCAAAAGTCATCTGCTGCAGAGGCGTCAGAAAGTGTCTATATGTGGGAAAGGGTTAATCACGCAGATGCACAAACCAAATGGCATGGTCTAAACTAGCTAGGTGTTCTGCTAGTTAACCCTGGAGGCATGTCTGTAAAGATTTGAGAACAACTCCTGTTAAACTACATTCTTCATTATGGTTGAGTCAGACGAGTCTTCGAATTCGATTACATAGAATACATGTAATTTGATGTCAAATTTGTGTTTAATTGGTAAAAATATTATGTATCAAAAACAGTCAGAACTGCTGTTGCAATTTAAAACCATTTAGTAATATTTTTAATAGCTTTTAGCTTTAACCCTTTCCCTCATATAGACGCTTTCTGACGCCTCTGCAGCAGAAGGCTTTTTGAAAACATAGTAACAAAAGAAGAAATTGCCCAAAACGTGCAATTTCTCCTTTTGTCACAATGTTTTCCACTTTTAGTCATAGGTTATCCATTCAATTTTAGAGATTTTCCATTATTTGACAAAATATGTTCAAAGTCGTCTGCTGCAGAATTGTTGTATGAGGGAAAAGGGAATCAAGACACAAAAAAATTGTAAATTACTGATTACCTATCACAAACAGAGTATGATAAGATTTTTGGGAAATAATGCTGAAAACGGGGAATTTTCATGTAGAGCTTTCATACAGTTTACGCTTGCATGTGAGAAAGACCATGCAGACTAAGATATTCAGCATTTGTCTTTACCATGATACATATTAAGCAATTAGAATAAGAGTTCATAGCTAAATTCAAAAATAGAACTTCATGAAATGATTGTTTTACAAGAAAATATAACAATGCATTTTTGTGAAAATAACAGATGAAGTTCATACAGACTTAATAATTTGGTTGCATTATATCAACTATAACTTAAGATATTGAATATATAACCAATTTTTCTAATTAAAGTAACATTGACCTTGTTGTATGTGGGAAAGGGTTAAAGATGTGTTGTATGTGGGAAAGGGTTAAATATTTGTTGTATGTGGGAAAGGGTTAAAGATTTGTTGTATGTGGGAAAGGGTTTAAGAAGTTTTATATGTGGGAAAGGGTTAAATATTTAACTCAAAACACAATCCCATTAAAGATCTTCTTAGATACTTACTTCAAACAAAAAATTTGGTTACATTATGTCAACTTTAACTAAAGATATTTAATATATGAATGTGTTTCTCTTTTCAGTTACATTGACTTTGACCCCAGGAGCGTAAAAACACAATCCCATTAACAATCTTCATTACATTTTCCAACATACTAGGTTTGGTTGCATCATGTGCACTTTTACAAAAATAGTGTGTTCAATTGTTTCAAATTTAATAAGCTAAGAACGGGCAATAATCTGTAACTTCTGCTTCTGCAATTTGTCCCTTTGTTACAATGTTTTTAATAGTCATCTACTGTAGATGCTTCATATTGTGCCTGCATGTTGGAAAGGGTTAATGCCAAAAAAAATAATAATCTGTTACCTTTATGCTTTTATCGAAATATTCCAAAGCCTGTTCGAGCTTCCCTGAGCCCATCAGGCCTAGCCCCAAGTTATTCCATGTAGAGGCAAACTTGGACAAACTAACGCTTCCCATCTTTTCATAGCATTCAGCCGCCTTCTCGTTGTACTCAATCATCTGTTATGAATGAATGAATCCATTACTTCAAACTGACGACATTTGACGCCTGCTGTTGCAGACGACTTTTAAAAACATTGCAATAAAAGGTGGAAGTACTCAAAACGAGCAATTTTACCTTTCACCCTTTCCTTCATACAACAATTCTGCAGCAGACGACGTTGAACATATTAAATCTTTATAATTGGATGGATAACCTATGACTAAAATTGGAAAACATTGTGGCAAAAGGAGAAATTGCTGGTTTTGAGCAATTTCTTCTTTTGTCACTATGTTTTCAAAAAGCCGTCTGCTACAGCGGCGTCAGAAAGCGTCTATATGAGAGAGAGGGTTAATTGCAATATTTTCAACTCTTTGTCAAAAAGTTACTTTCAGTTTTGCAGATTTTTCAACTTATTCATCTGTTGATTGTAAAGTAAACAACATTTGAAATATCATGTGAAATAATGCGTTAAGAAACACCAAGTCTATGTTGGAAACAACATACAACAAATCTGCAGCAGACAACTTTGAAATCATTTTGGCTAAGTAGGTACAATCTCTAGAAATGAAAGTATATTTATTAAATCAAGTCAAAAACATTGTGACAAAAGGAGAAATGCTCATCATAAGCAATTTCTCCTTTTGCCACAATGTTTTAGAAAGTCGTCTGCTGCAGAGGTGTCTGAAAGTGTGTGTATGTGAAAAATGGTTAGTTTCAGCTTGTACTTTAATCACCTTATTTTTTTATCACTTGCAAACACATTTTGACACATCTCAAGCAGACAACTTTTGAAATAATTGTGCCAAATGGAGAAATTGCTCATTATTTGCCACAATGTTTTCAACTTTATTCAATAATTATACATACATTCAAAGAGATTTTTCTTATTTTTGTCTGGCTGTTTTCAAAGTAAAATGCTGCAAATTAATTGAATGTTGAATAGGGTAAATAGTATCAAATAAGTAACAAATAATTGCTCAATTAACAAACACATGCAGACTTTTTATGAAACATCTTCCGCAGAAGACTTTTGAAGACATAGTGGCAAAAGGAGACCTTTTATCATAATGTTTTTAACTCTCTGCAATATTTATTCTAACATTCATAGAGATTTTTCATATTTTGTCTAGAATCTTTCTGCTGCAGATTTGTTGTTTGTGGGAAAGGACTCAAAAAAAATATTCCACCTTATAATAATTGTTGATCATAAGAAAACTAAACAGATCAAAATTTCATTTTGGAGGTAAATTAAATCATTTAATTAATTAACCCTTTTCCAACTACAGACACATTTTGACGCATCTGCAGCAGAAGACTTTTGAAAATACTGTGACAAAAGGAGAAATTGCTCAAAATGAGCAATTTCTCCACTTGCCACAATGTTTTCAACATTTTTGATTAATTATACCTGCAATTATAGAGATTTTCCATATTTTTTAGTAGACATTTTCAAAGTTGTCTGTTGCAGATTTGATGTATGTGGGAAAGGGATAAACATGTATCTACGAGCAGACAGGCTGGCAACAAATTTTTTGTTAAAAGTAGATAAAAGTTCAATGTCAAGATCAAACATATATATTCATATAATTGGAAAGGGTCATGTCACACAGAATACACATGGAAATAAAGTCCTGGCCATTGTTTAAAATTTTACCACAGGCAGACAGTGCAATTGCAAATGCTCCAATATATTTAATTCCTTGGCTTTAAAAATTAGTGCAGAGCGATAACTCAAACTCGAAATTGACCCAATAAATTATTTAGAGTTATCTTAAGTGTTCATGAATGCTGGATTTATGCTAAATTCATTTATGTACTATCAGCTTCGTTATCCATCATTTATACTTAAATGTTTAATATGAAAAGCAAGGCAGAAAAAAAATCATATCAAGAAAAACAAGAGCACCGCGTACGGCACAGACGCTCGACTGATAGGGAGAAAACAGAAAAAAAAAAAGAAGCTTAGCTGAACAAAAAACCTTAACTGGACAACCACGCCGCCAACAAAAAACCTTAACCGGACAACCACTCCGCGGACGACGCCAGGGTCATGACAATAGCTCTCGTTTTTTTAAAAGTCGAGCTAAAAAGCAGAACCTGTTATGATTTCAAAACTACTGCTACGCTGGTTTCAAATGAAAAAACTGTTCCAGGAAATGGTTGTAGTTAAACAATTTATTCAAGTTATCCCATGTTTGAGTTAATATCGCGGGTCCACTTCATGTGTAAATGCTTTTTTTCGTTACGTACCTTTTCAAAATTTCTCATGGTATTATATGCTATTCCAATACCATGGTAACTGGAACTAATGTTTCCTAGTAAGTCATCAGAAGAACCATGTTCATCTTCATTCCTGTGAAATTCAAAATTAAATATCAGCCATGCTGATTGATTGAGGCTTAACGACGTTTTCAACAATTTTTCAGTCATATCACGGCAGCCAGTTCACCTACTCATGTGTTTCCTAGCTTTCTTACACCAGTACTCACTACAAAATATTTTCCAAGCAACTGGCTGCTTTTCCACAAAAACTGTTAGCCCATTGGTGAAAGACAAATGAGGCTTGTCACAGTAACTTTTGTCAAACGTCGGAAAGAATGTTGGCCAAGCTGGGATTCAAACTCACAACCACAGCCTGCGTCGCTACCGGGGCTCAGCCATGCTGCAGGAAAACCAACCTTAGCTTATTTTGTGACAAGTGTAGATAAATATATGCCTGTGAATCAATGCTATCGAATCGACATGAACAGGTTTGCCCAAAGTTTTGACGAATTTTGTGACTGAACGAGCAAACAATTCACCTTGAAATAAACAAGCATTACGGCAAATACTTAATCATTTCGCTGTTGTATCTTGAGAAAATTTCTACAAATATTTGATCACTGCAAGTATCATGTAGTTGACCATTTCACTGATGTATCTTTAGAACATCTTCAACAAATATTTCATCACTGCTAAATTCATGTAGTTTGACCAATTAGCTCATGTAGCTTTAGAGTTTTCTTTGAAATCTTCAGAGTGAAAAATAAACAATGCGTAAAAGACTTAAGGGAACAAGCACATTTTTTCATAATATTAATTCATCTGTATCTACTATCTAGTAAAGGGTAACTTTAATCCTTTCTCATATATAGACGCATTTGGACATATCTGTAGCAGATGACTTTTGAAAATTGAGCAAGATCTCCTTTTCCCACAATGTTTTACAACTCTATTCAATGGTTATACATATTAAGTTATGAAGATTTTCTACATTTTTTGTTTTCAAGGTCGTCTGCTGCAGATTTGTTGTATGCGGGGAAGGATTACCAACATTGTGTAATTTTACCTGTTATAAATGGCTAACAGTTCCATATGAAGTTGTATGCCTTTATCTGCCTTTTTATCTGTCTGACTGTACAGACAAGCCAAGTCGTATTTCAGTGCTCTCAGTGATGAATGGATGTTATGTCTCCGGGATACACATTTTGGTAGTTCTAACATTTCCATCTGTGAACAGAAAATATTTAAAATTCTCATAATGGTGTAATCTCTTTCCCACATATAGACACTTTCTGATCCCTGTGCAGCAGAAGACTTTTTAAAACACCATGACAAAAGAAGGAATTGCTCATGATGAGCAATTTCTCCTTTTTCCACAATGTTTTCAACTCTTTTCAATGATTACACTTTTCATTTATAGAGATTTTCCGGATTTTTGCCTTTATGTTTCCAAAGTCGTCTGCTGAAGAGTTGTCGTATATAGGACAGGGTTATACTACATTTGCCAATAATGATCAGCCTGCACATTCATGTTATCTGATTATGGCCTGCATTGTTCAATTTTAATTTATAAACCCTTTCCCATATATAACACGTTTTGAAAACGTATATGGAAAAAGCTCCAAAATAAAAGTCCTTCAAATTATAGTACTGAAGACATTGTAACAGAAGGAGAAATTGCTCACAATAAGGAATTTCTCCTTTTGCCACAATGTTTTTAATTCATTTAGATAATAATACCTACATTTAAAGAAACTTTATTATATTTCTTACTAGATGTTTTCAAAGTCGTCTGCTGCAGATTTGTAATATGTGGGAATAAGTTTTTAAACTTCAATCCCTCCTGAACAAGGAAATACAGTGACAGAACTTAAATAAGTGGCAAAACCCCCCACCTTCATACAAACTTATAAGAAAGACAAGGATCTTTACATTACCTTTAAATTTATATTCCTCTGTATAACCTTTTCTTGACAGTCGTCAAAACCAGCCAAAGATATAAATGTATCAATATCTTTAAGAAACCAATCTAACTGTAATGGAAAACACAAAATTGGTTCCTTTTAAAAGAATGTAAAAATTCAATGCTAAGGTCACAAGATTACTAATTTTGGTATCATTGGAAAGGTATTGTGACAAGGAATACACATGCTAAATATAAAGGCCTTATCTCCTATGTGTCGAGACTGCCTCAGTGGTGTAGTGGTAGAGCGCCCTTGTGAGGTCGAGGATTCAATCCCTGGCTGGGATATACCAAAGTTGAAATTCTTAACCCTTTCCCTCATATAGACGTTTTCTGACGCCTCTGCAGCAGACAACTTTTTTAAAACATAGTGACAAAAGAAGAAATTGCTCAAAACCATTTCTCCTTTTGCCATAATGTTTCCCATTTTTAGTCATGGTACATTTCTAAGTATAGAGATTTTTCAATATTTCGCCCAGATGTTTTTAAAGCTATCTGCTAAAAATGTGTTGTATGTGGGAAAGGGGCATAACTAAATAATAATTAACCCTTTCCCTCATATAGACGCTTTCTGACGCCTCTGCAGCAGACAGCTTTTTGAAAACATAGTGACAAAAGAAGAAATTGCACAAAACGTGCAATTTCTCCTTTTGCCACAATGTTTTCCACTTTTTGTCATAGAAAATCTCTATAATTGAATGGATAACCTATTTTTTGACGAAATACGTTCAAAGTCGTCTGCTGCAGAATTGCTGTATGAGGGAAAGGGTTAAAGCCAGAGTTATGTGACTTGGTAGAGACATGCCTATTGGGCCTAAGGAACATGTGTACCAAGTTTCATAAAATGTAGAACGGTTTTGGAGTTATGAGCTAAGGTTAAAGTTTTGTGACGACGCCAAGGGTATCACAATAGCCTGATTTCTTTTCATCCCAAAGAAGACAAACTAAATATAAGAAGAATAGTTACCTTAAGTCCTGGTGGAATAGATGTATCGAGGGTACCGTATTTCTCTGCTCTGGTATACAACACTGATATGGCTTTATCAAATGTGAGCAACAGTTTATCAGTTATTTTGTGTCCTGTGTAACCAGTCTGTCGCCATAGTGACACAAGGTCATACTGATTATGCCTGAAACATTTCAGAAATGAGCCTTGCTCAATGAAAACTAACCTAAGTGCATTTGCGACAAGTGTAGATCTAGATCAACCTGTTAATCAGTGCAATCTGATCAGGATCTGCACTATTCGATCATAAGTCAAAGGTGCATTCAAGAAAACTTTGATGTACAGTGCAAATTAAGATCTACAATTATCCAAAATACTCTAAGATAGGTTTTCGAAGTAAATAGCTCTAATATTCATTGAAAATACTTTGATCAATTTCATGTAAACCCTTACCAACTTGCAGATGCATTTTTGGTGCACCTGAAGCAGATGACTTTTGAAAACATTGTAACAAAAGGAGAGATTGGTCATGAAGAGCAATCTCTCCTTTTGTTACAATGTTTTCAACTCTGTTTAATAATTAAACTCTCATTTATTGAGATAACATGTCTTCACATTTTTGCCAATATGCTTTCAAAGAAGTTGGCTAAAGATCTGTTGTATATGTGAAGGGTGAATGTTTTGGGAATATCATTATTTTATGTTGAATTGGGAGCAAAAGGAATGTGTTTTTCTTAATCTTGATAATGTAAATTATCATAATAAATATTGTTTACTTTATGTGTGAAGGGAGAATTTATTGAGAATATCATTATTTATGTTGAATTGGGAGCGAAAGGAATGTGTTTTTCTTAATCTTGATAATATGAAATATCATCATAAATATTGTTTATTTTATGTGTGAAGGGTGAATTCATTAATGTATTGAGAATATCATTATTTTATGTTGAATTGGGAGCAAATGGAAGGTGTTCTTCTTTATCTTGATAATGTAAAATATCATCATAAATATTGTTTATATATCTTTATTATTTTCAGGTAGTATCCACATATTGTTCTAAATGTATTGCCACTACATGCCACTCTGTTGGTTGTTCATCAATATAACTTTGAAAAGGTATCAATGGCAGATTTGGACAAATGTTGTGGGAAAAGAAGAAATTGACACTTATAGGCTATATCTCTTGCAACAAAAAAATGTTGAACTACATGTATCATCTGCTAGTCATATTTACACTTTTCCACATACAAAAAATATGCAGCAGACGACTCTGAAAACATTTAGTAAAACATATAAAAATTGAAAACATTGTGGCAAAAGGAGAAATTGCTCATCATGAGCAATTTCTTATTTTGCCACAATGTTTTAATTCAGTCTGCTAGTCAAAATGGGAAACCCCCCAATATAAACGGTCCATATTTCAACTTTGAAAAGGATGAGAACAAAAGCTTATAGCTTATTAAGCCTTTCCCTTATAGAACTAACCATACTTAGACATGCTGGCTAGATTATGGAAAAAAAATCTATAAATGAAAAGTATAATCCTTGGATTTAGTTGAAAACATTATGAGCAGTTTCTCCTTTTGTCACAATGTTTTCAAAAGTCTTCTACTACAGTTGTATCTGAAAGTAAGAAATTAAAGTAAAACAAGAAACCGCTGAAGACGGTAAGGCCGGATTGTCGGCAATTTTACCTTGAAAATCAGCAAACCAAGGTCAAGGTCAAAGTAACCACAAACAAGAGGGCCATGATGGCCCTGGAATCGCTCACCTGATTTTTTTTTTAAACTTTAGCTATATAAGCCCCGCCCCCTGGCAGTCATAGTTTCCGACCAATCAACTTGGCTTGAAGGAATCTGATAGAGGGTCACCCTAGGAACATTTCTACAAAATTATTTGGAAATCTGCCAGACACTTTTGGAGGAGAAGATTTTTTAAGTTTTCACTATAGTCATATAATGCAAAATAGCCCTGCCCACTGGCGGCCATGTTTTTTGACCAATCAACATGGCTTGAAGGAATCTGAAAGTGGGTCATCCAAGGAACATTTCTACAAAATTATTTGAAAATCGGCCTGACACTTTCGGAGAAGAAGATTTTTTAAGTTTTCACTATAGCCATATAAGGCAAAATAGCCCCGCCCCCCCCTGGCGGCCATGTTTTTTGACCAATCAACATGGCTTGAAGGAATCTGATAGAGGGTCATCCAAGGAACATTTCTACAAAATTATTTGAAAATCAGCCTGACACTTTCGGAGGAGAAGATTTTTTAAGTTTTCACTTTGGCAATATAAGGCAAAATAGCCCCGCCCCCTGGCGGCCATGTTTTTCATCCAATCAACAGGGCTTGAAGGAAGCTGATAGAGGGTCACCCAAGGAACATTTCTACAAAATTATTTGAAAATCAGCCCGACACTTATTGAAGAGAAGATTTTTTAAGTTTTCACTATAGCCATAAAAGGCAAAATAGTCCCGCCCCCTGGCGGCCATGCTTTTCGACCAATCAATATGGCTTGAAGGAAGCTGATAGGGGGTCACCCAAGGAACATTTCTACAAAATTATTTGCAAATCGGCCTGACACTTTCGGAGGAGAAGATTTTTTAAGTTTTCACTATAGCCATATAAGGCAAAATAGCCCCGCCCCCCCTGGCGGCCATGTTTTTCGACCAATCAACATGGCTTGAAGGAATCTGATAGAGGGTCATCTAAGGAACATTTCTACAAAATTATTTGAAAATCTGCCAACCAGTTTGGGAGAAGAAGAATTTTGAAGTTTTTTCGGTTTTGTTGCCATGGAAACCAGAATTTTGCATGGATCCCAAAAATTTGAAGGAATTCTGGTGAGGTCATTGAGAGGATGCTTTCTGTGAAGTTTCATCCAAATTGACCCACTGGTTACTGAGGAGAAGAAGTTGACGCACGATGGACGACGCACGACGCACGACGGACGCCGGACAAAAGGCAATCACAATAACTCACCTTGAGCAAAGCTCAGGTGAGCTAAAAATTACCTCTGAAGATTAACAAAGACATAAAAGTTTGATAAACAATCTGCAAGTCCTTCCATATCTCCTAGTTCTGACCATATCCAAGGCAACTCTAGCACAGGTCTGGGACAAATCTCTTCTGCTTCATTAAAATCATCAACCTGAAACAGAAGAATAATACACTTAAACCTTCACCACATACAACAAATCTGCAGTAGACGACTTTGAAAAAAAGGAGCAAAGAATATTGAAAATCTCAATATATGAACATACAATTATTTAATAGAGTTGAAATTATTGTGGCAAATCATGTGCAATTTCTTATTTTACCACAATGTTTTTTTCAAAAGTCGTCTGCTGCAGAACCTTGAGAAAGAGTCATTCCTGGGTTTAGACACACAAATAGACACACACCGTATAACAATATCACAGCTGTATTTTAGCACAATTGTAGAATTTTTGGTCTTTTAATTAATTTGTAAAATATAGAGCACAAATTCTCCAATAGTTGAGTAATACTTCTTCGAAAGGAGAATATCTCTATTAATTTTTTATTTTCTATTTTGATGTTGTTTTGGAAGCAATAAAATGGTAAGTTTGATATTGGTGTGTAAGATGCGTAGCCTAAATCATTCTGTCCAGTGACATTGAAAGAAGTTTAACCCCACCCCCCCTTCCATATGCAGCTACATTTCCGACACATACAATATTCATTAAGTCTGGCTTAAGGAGAAATTGTTCATAATGAACAATTATTCTTTTTGCCACAATATTTTCAATTCCATTCAATCTACTTTCATTCAAAAAGATTTTCTATAAGGCATTACCTTCGCTGACGGCGAAGTGCTCGCCTTGTTTCGGGGGCACTGTAGCTTTATTGTATGTGGGAAAAACTTCAATATCATCACAAATGTAAAGCACTGCAGATTTCCCATACAATTGTGATAATCAAAGTTAAATAAAAGTTTACCTTATTTATTTCTTTGTTAAAAAAGTATATCAAGCGCTTCAAATATTCAGCTCTGAAACAAGAAAAACAACTTGGTAATAAAACAAGCATATGTCACGGAATCCATGCATTGTCTGCCAATATGTCTGTATCGTAAGTTAAAGTTACAGTGTGATGGACAGATGAACAGACAGAAGGTAGAGAAATGACTCCAAAGTGTCTTCATGCGATGATGTCAAATTGGATCAATTCAATTACGTGCATATAGTTCTTATAGTTATATATGATTTTCTTGTAGTATCAAAGTTATGCTTTCATTTGTGCCTTGTTTTCTCCATCCAAAAACAAGAGCTGTCCGTAAAACAGCCTACTGGACTATTGGCCATTTGTTACTTTAGTCAACAGTGGTTATTGAAATATTATATTGGCACAATAGCAAAGTAACATAAATCAAGTATGATAAGTCTTGAGTAAATTTGTGAGTGAGTCCTAATGTAAAATATGGCCATACAGGGTGCATGTTTTGTTTGGAGCGTGTATGTATACAAATGCGCATGCACTGTTTCATCGGTAATCTCCTTTCATTTCCTTATCAGGTGATAGTATTTCTATGTCCCAATAGGGACATAATTCAGTTAAAATCTGATGTAGAATTATTGGACTTGTCCTGAAAAGTCATTTGATGACAACAATAAAATGTGTGATGTTTCAAAGTAATATCATCTGTGGTTTGTGAGATAAGCTGTTGCATGCAAAACTTTAACCAAATTTTTCAAAAGGGACATAATTCATTCAAAGTCTGCTGTTAAGTTATTGGACTTGTCCTGCAAGGTCATGTGATGAATGAATGAATGAATGTATATTGTTTTATGGCGCATCGACAGCTAAGGTCATTTAGCGCGCAATTAAATTTAATTATTCATGATCCCTGGGTAAACAAACCAGTACTAGGCTAGAAAATGTGCCTTGCCCAAGGGCACTCCACCATGACCGTAGTACTGCGACTGGGGATCGAACCCGGGACACCCGGTTTCGAAATCTCCGTCATGTGATGACGTCCATACAGTGTGTGAACTTTGGTTTGTGAGAAAAGGCAATGCATGCAAAACTTAAACCAAAGCTGCAATGTAGACACCGGCGCAAAAGCAACAGCAATAGCCATCCTTATTCTTCAAATAGTCCAGCTAATAGAAAATTATTATTGAGACAAGCCAGGTATAAACATCTTGGGAAAAGGTAAAAAATAATTTGTTTGAATAAGCTAAAACGGAAGTAATATATATCTCGCAGACATGTTTTTATCAACAAATCAAGATGACTCTTTGTAGAACATGTCTGTGAAATTATCTTGAAATTGGACCTGTGTTTTCAGATAAGAAGATTTGAACAAAGACACTGACGGATGAGTGATGTATTTATCAATTATCTGATGAGAGGAAAAGATTTATGGAAAACGGCAAAGATTTCAGACAATTTTCAATTTTTACCGTTTTAAAAATGTATTTACAATAGACTGATGCAATCAAAAGTTGACTCCTATAACTATAAGTATTTCCATCTGACCTTTTTTCACCTATAAAAAAATAATATCCAGCAGACAATTATATCCTGAAAGCATCTTGTCAAAACAATATGGAAAATAAATTCCTTTAACCCTTTCCCTCATACGACAATTCTGCAGCAGACGACTTTGAACATATTTTGTCAAAAGATTGAAAATCTCTATAATTGAATGGATAACCTATGACTAAAAGTGAAAATCATTGTGGCAAAAGGAGAAATTGTTCGTTTTGAACAATTTCTTCTTTTGTCACTATGTTTTCAAAAAGCCTTCTGCTACAGAGGCGTCAGAAAGCGTCTATATGAGGGAAAGGGTTAAAAGAATGTATATTCATTTCATCGAGTTTAAAACATTCTGGTAAATAGAGAAATTGTTCACAATGAACAAATTCTCCTTTTGCCACAATATTTTCAAAAGTATTGCTGGAGTTGCCTCAAAATTTGTCTGCATGTGGGAATAGGATAAAAATGAAACACAATTCTGATTCAACTTAACATGTTTTTGCTTTGTACAAGCGTACACCATACACTCAAATCATCAATACCTACTTCTTAGAGTCTGACAAATATTTCATCGAACATGCATGCTTTAACTCATGGAAACCAAACCTGCAAACAAATATTTTGATAAGTTTAAACCTTGAAATCTATTTTTCATTTATTGCAAAATTTGTTTTATTGTTATTTTGTCTTTAAAATATTTAAAAAGGAGAGAAAACATTTAACTTTTTTCATAATATTTAACAAACCTTTATACTTTCTCTCAAACATTCAAACACATTCTGAAAAACATTGTCAATTTAAAAGAACAATTCCTATACCTACAGGTATACTTTTCCTTGAATGACAAAAGACTACGTCTCAAATAAGATATTGTGCAAAAAACACATTGTATCTCTGTTTGCAATTATTAGTTATATAAAAGAAAATGTAAAATCTGTGATATAATTTTGAAAACAACATTAAATCGATAATAAATGAATAATAAATGAATAATAAATGAATAATAAATCAATGAAATCTTACTTTATACACCCAGATTGGTTGATGGTGAGTTTCTCTATGGCAAAAAACAAAGGAGACCAAATGTGATCTGGAATGTCAAAGATCTCTTTGATTTCTAACTCTTTTAGACCTTGACGTGACAGGTAAATACAGCACATAACCTTAAATCAAAAATTAAGTATTTTAGCATAGTAGACTCTTTACCTGATAAAGACAACATTTGACGGCTTTACAGCGGGCAATTTTTGAAAAACAAAGAGGGGAAAGGAAACATTGCTCAAAACAAGAACTCTTTTGTGAAACACCTGAATGTCACAAGGAATAGATATAGCTAATATAAAACCCTATCTCAAAGTTATGGTTAACAATTAACCCTTTCCCTCATACGACAATTCTGCAGCAGACGACTTTGATCATATTTTGTCAAAAAATAGAAAATCTCCATAATTGAACCTATGACTAAAAGAGGAAAACATTGTGGCCAAAGGAGAAATTGCTTGTTTTGAGCAATTTTTCTTTTGTCACTATGTTTTCTAAAAGCCGTCTGCTGCAGAGGCGTCAGAAAGCGATCAATGGCTCCTTTTGCCACAATTTTTTCAACTCTATTTAATAAAAAAAACTCTCACTTTTGGAGACTTTTTGTTTTCAAAGGCATCTGCTGTCAATTTTTTGTATGTGGAACAGGGTTTATTATTTCTTAAATATATTTTCTCTCTCTTAGTTATAGGTTACAAAACAGTAAGTATTGATTGATTGATCGATTAGGGCATAACGCTGTTTTCAACGATTTTTCAGTCATATCAAGGCGGCCAGTTCACCTACTCATGTGTTTCCCAGCTTTTTCTCACCAGTGCTTCACACAACATACTTCCCAAGTAATTGGCTGCTTTTCCACATAGACTGTTAGCCCATTGGTGAAAGATGAATGACTCTCGTCACACTGACTTTTGTCAAACGTCAACAAGAATGTTGCCCAAGCTGGGATTCAAACTCTCAACCCCTGGATTGACAGCCTGCATCACTACCGACAGAGCTACCAGAGCTCGGCCAAAACAGTAAGTAAGGTAATAGGTTAGTTTTACCCTTTCTCACATGCAGAAAAGCATTTGTGTGCATCTGCAGCAGACAACTTTTCAAAACATTTTGGCAAAAAGGAGAAATTGCTCATAACTCTGTTGATTACTCTTTCATTTATAAAGATTATCCATACTTTTGTCTTGGTATTTTCGAAGTCATCTGCTGCAGATTCGTTGTATGAGGGAAAGGGTAAAACTTACCTGTTCCACTAGATTTTCAGGGTATTCTGGAACATTATAATCTTCTTCGAGTCTGGAAAGTACCTTACTAAATAGCTCTTCAGTACTAAAATAAAGAGTAAGAGATCTAAATATCTATATGTAAACATAACAAATCTTAGAAAAGATAAAAAAAACTTAGTCATTGTTCACTGTCCATGGGCATCAAGGGATCATGGATAAGTATACTGTTGCTGTGATGTAACAGAAACTGTTGAAAATGGCATAAAGTCCAATAAATCAAATCTGAAATATTTGAAATATTTTTATCATAAAATCCCACTATTTTATGGTCTATTTTTAAGCCTTTCCCGTGTACAACAAAACTGCAGCAGATGACTTTAAAAACATCTATCTTTTTTTTAAATAAACCCTCAACGCCACAGCGTTTACAAAACGTGTCTGCAAGATTTACCTTCAATCTGGCCTAGTGACCTAGTTTTAGACCTGATATGACCTATATTCTATTCTTACCTAGGGATCATCAAGACAAACATTCTGACAAAGTTTCAAGCTTTTGAAGCAAAAAGTGTGGTTACTAGAGTGTTAACAAGATTGTTCTCAAATTTGGCCTTATATCCTAGTTTTTGACCAGACTTGACCTATATTTGAACTTAGCTTAGATAGGCAATTATTCTAACAATGTTTCAACAAGATTTTCCTTCAACATGACCTTGCGACCTAGTTTTTGACCTCACATGACCCGGTTTTGAACTTGGCCAAGATCTGATTACCTTTCATTAATATTGGTTGCAAAATGTTGCCTGTAGAGTGTTAACAAGGCAATTGTTGACAGCGGATAACGGACAAAAGGTAATCACAATACCTCACCTTAACCCTTTCCCACATATAGATGCTTACTGACGCCTCTGCAGCAGACGGCTTTTTGAAAACAGTGACAAAACAAAAATTGCTCAAAACAAGCAATTTCTCCTTTTGCCACAATGTTTTCCACTTTTAGGTTATCCATTCAATTATAAAGATTTTCTATTTTTAGGCAAAATATGTTCAAAGTCGTCTGCTGCAGAATTGTCGTATGAGGGAAAGGGTTAAGCACTTCCTGTTCTGATGAGCTAATAAGAGATTTACCATTTTTTTCTCCAGATGATTTCTAAGTCATCTGCTGCAGTTTTGTTGTATGTGGGAAAGACTTAAAATGGCTGGAGTACTTTTAGTAGACTGTTACCCAAGAAACAATTTTCTACAATAACATTAAAATTGACCATGTAGTTTCAGAGGAGTAGGTTTTCAAAGTTTGCACAATAAACTTATAAAAGAAGACTAACCGGTAGTCTTCTGAAATCTGCAGCAGACAACTTTGAAAATAATTCATGAATATGAAAACCTTCTATAAATGAAAGAAAACATAGTGGCAAACTGACAAATTGCTCATTTTGCCACAATGTTTATAAAAGTTGTCTGCTGCAGAGGCGTCAGAAAAATGATGTATGTGGAAAATGTTGAGAAGGACAAAAAAGTAGGAAGGAAATACCTGAGTGAGGAGATTAAATCATCTATTTTCTTATCAAGGAGCCTAAAGTACCCGAATGAAACAAGCTCCTGCAAAGAAAATAAATATATATAATCATTGCTATTACCGAACCGTATTAGCCTGATCCAGGCCATGGAGTAAACCATTTCCGTGGGAGCCAGAGACCAGGGTTTGATTCCCGGTGGGGTCATATCAAAGACTTTGAAAATGTTAGTACTTATAATGGATTTTCTTCTTGGCGCTTGGGGTAAGGGATATACATGTATATAACTTCAACTGATTTGTCTGTGTCAGGATAAATAGACCAATAGTACTGGTAGATTAGCCACTAAATGATGTCATATAACTGAAATACTGTTGAAAAAACATCATTAAAAAAGCCTTCGGATATATATACTTTTAAAAACAAAAGCTGTCCGTAAGACTAAACTTTAACCAGAATTTCTAAGTAAAAAGGGGCCATATTTTGCAGTTTGCAACATTGAGCTAAACGCTAAGTTAAAAAATACAAGAAACTAAATAATAAAAGAGATACAAACGTTTGACACCAAAACCTGTTTGATATGTTGAAGTAAGTTAGTTATGAAATGTGTGTGCACAATTTGAAATCAATCTAACAAAATATGAAGAAGCTATGTCCAATTCTCAAAATCCACCAAAAGTCATGTGTTTTACCCCAAAAAGAAGGTCACACTCAGTATCTTCAGCATACAATGTGCAGAAGGGTATTAGATGTAACTATATTCCAATAATGAAATCCCTCGTACCAGTGCTTATAGAGAAAAATTAAAATAAGAGCTGTCAGGGGACAGCGTGCTCGACTATACACCACTTATTTACTTAAGCAATATTTCAGTATATTGCCTTTAAGTACTATTAATCATATATACTCTATATGTAAAAGCAAATGAATAGATACATATATTTAAATGTATATAATTTAAAAAATCAATTGTATAACAATAGGGCACTTATGGCAATATGAGGTTTTTGCCTGGCGGCAATGTTTGTTGACTGGAAGCATTTTCTGACAAAGCTTATTGATTTTTAACGGTTTGTTACAAAGAAGTGTTAATAATTCTCAACACAACTGTAAATGAAATTATGCCTAGATATCATCAAGACAAACATTCTGAGAGTGTTAACAAGATTTTCCTTCAATTTGACCTAGTGCCCTAGTTTTTGACCCCACATGACCCATATTCAAACTTGTCCTAGATATCACCAAGACAACCTTTCTGGCAAACTTTCAAGCTGCTCAAGTCAGAAAAGTGCTTTCTCTTTAGTGTTAACAAGATTTTTCTACAATTTGGCCTAGTGACCTACGTTTTGACCAGACCTGGCCATATTCGAACTTAAACTAGATAGTATCAAGAAAAATATTTTTGACCTGATATGACCATTATTCAAACTTGGTCTAGATATCATCAAGACAAACTTTCTGACAAAGTTTAAAGCTGCTCAAATAAAAAATGTGATATCTAGTGTTAACATTTTTTTTCTACAATATGGCCTAGTGACCTAGTTTTTGACCTGACCAGACCCATATTCGAAGTTAACCTAGATATCATCAAGAAAAATATTTCAACATGCTCAAGCCAAAAATGTAGCTTCCAGAGTGTTAACAAGAATTTCCTTCAATTTGACCTAGTGACCTACTTTTTGACCCGCCATGACCAGTGTTTGACCTTGACTTACATATCATCAAGACAAACATTCTGATAAGGTTTCAACATGCTCAAGTTGAAAATGTGGCCCCCAGAGTGTTACCAAGATTTCCCTTCAATTTGACCTAGTAACCTAGTTTTTGACCTCATGGTGTCCCGGGTTCGATCCCCAGTCGTGGCACTACGGTCATGGTGGAGTGCCCTTGGGCAAGGCACATTTTCTAGCCTAGTACTGGTTTGTTTACCCAGGGATCATAAATAATTAAATTTAATTGCGCGCTAAATGACCTTAGCTGTCGATGCGCCATAAAACAATATACATTCATTCATTCATTTGACCTCATGGCGCAGTTTCGAACTTGTCCAATATTTGATGGAGATGAATGTTCTGTTCAACTTTCATGAAGATCGGATGCAAAATGTAGCCTGTAGAGTGTTTACAAGGGCAAATTTTGACGACGCACAATGAACGACGGATGGACGGCGGACATAATGAGATCACATTAGCTCAACTTGCACTTCGTGCACAGGTGAGCTAAAAATACAAGAGATTAAAAAAAGAAAAATCAAAATGTTTGACCCAAAATCATGTTTGTTATGTTGAAGTACTTTATTTATGAAATGTGTGTGAGCACAATTTGAAATCGACCTATCAAAAAATGCAGAAGCTATGCCCAATTCTCAAAATCTACCAAAAACAACAACAGAATCATGTTTCTTACCCCATAAAGAAGGTCAAATTCAGCATCTTCAGCATACAATGTAAAGAAGGGTATTAGATGTAACTATAATCCAATTATAAAAGCCCTAGTACCAGTACTTATTGAGAAAAATTAAATCAAGAGCTGTCGGAGGACAGCGTGCTCGACTATACACCACTTATTCACTTAAGCAATATTTCAGTATATTGCCTTTAAGTATTATTAAATCATATAATCTATATGTAAAAGCAAATGAAAGCCCTAGCCCAAGTACTTATTGAGAAAACGTAAAAAAAACAAGATGTGTTTGTGAAACACTGATGCCCCCGAATGGCAACATCTAGGTCAAAGGTCAAGGTCACCAGGTCAAAAATGTTGGTACTGACAGAAAGGTCATGTCACAAGGAATACACATGTGAAATATGGTAGCCGTACCTGTCATGGTTCAAAAGTAGTGGTCAAAGTTAGTTTTTTTCGAGAATGGCAACATCTAGGTCAAAGGTCAAGGTCGCAAGGTGAACAATTTTGGTATTGACAGAAAGGTCATGTCACAAGGTATACACATGTGAAATATGGTAGCCGTACCTGTTATGGTTCAAAAGTAGTGGTCAAGGTTAAAGTTTTTTGTCGAGAATGGCGACATCTAGGTCAAAGGTCAAGGTCGCAAGGTGAAAATTGTTGGTACTGACAGAAAGGTCATGTCACAAAGTATACGCATGTGAAATATGGTAGCCGTACCTGTTATGGTTCAAAAGTAGTGGTCAAGGTTAAAGGTTTTTTTGAGAATGGCAACATCTAGGTCAAAGGTCAAGGTCGCAAGATCAAAAATGTTGTCACTGACAGAAAGGTCATGTCACAAGGAATACGCATGTGAAATATGGTAGCCGTACCTGTTATGGTTCAAAAGTAATGGCCAAGGTTAAAGTTTTTTTCGAAAATGGCAACATCTAGGTAAAAAGTCAAGGTCGCAAGGTCAAAAATGTTGGTACTGACAGAAAGGTCATGTCACAAGGAATACACATGTGAAATATGGTAGCCGTACCTGTTATGGTTCAAAACTAATGGCCAAGGTTAAAGTTTTTTTCGAGAATGGCAACATCTAGGTCAAAGGTCAAGGTCGCAAGGTCAAAAATGTTGGTACTGACAGAAAGGTCATGTCACAAGGAATACACATGTGAAATATGGTAGCCGTACCTGTTATGGTTCAAAAGTAATGGCCAAGGTTAAAGTTTTTTTCGAGAATGGCAACATCTAGGTCAAAGGTCAAGGTCGCAAGGTCAAAAATGTTGGTACTAACAGAAAGGTCATGTCACAAGGAATACACATGTGAAATATGGTAGCCGTACCTGTTATGGTTCAAAAGTAGTGGTCATGGTTAAAGTTTTTTTTGTGCAGACAGACAGACAGACAGACAGACGTGCAGACAGGCCAAAAACTATATGCCCACCGAATCTATGATTCCGGGGGCATAAAAATGAAAATGTCAACTTTCCCTAAAACTTAAACAATCCAAAATCATGTTTTTTACCCAAAAAAGAAAGTCACACTCAGCATCTTCAGCATTCAGTGTGAAGAAAGATATAAGATGTAACTATATTCCAAATATGAAAGCCCTAGCACAAATACTTAAGAATAAATATAGCAACTTGCCCTAAAACTTTATGTTAATGCCGCCGTGGCCGTAGCCAGAAAAACACCTTAGTCTCGCTTTCACAACTTCGTCGCAGCAAGACCAAAAGGGTTATAACTTGCAGTATATGCTGGATAGAGTTATGATACTTAATTGTGTGACAGTTAGGAAGGGTTGTGTACAGTTTCAATGCAATGCATCTAGTAGTTAATGAGATATGGACTTTTAATGTACTCACTGTTGCACTCAAAACTTTAACCAGAATTTCTAAGTAAAGAAAGGGCCATAACTTGCATTAAATGCAAGATAGAGTTATCAAACTTGATAATCTACATAGGTGTGATAATTTGGAAGCATTTCAGAAAGTTCCAATGCAATACATAAAATAGTGACTCAGCTATGGGGAAATAAATGTACTTGCATGCAAAACCTTAACCAAAGATTTTCAAAGTCATATGCTACACATTTGTTGAATGTAAGAAGTTGTAAATATAGAGAAAAACATTTGTTTGCATTCTTTTCAGGCCACATTCTGTATCTATGTAAATAGACCTTAATAATAATAATGCTTCTGAATCAGACGAATTTTTAAAGCACTGTGGCAAAAGGAGATAATGTTTTCAACTCTATTTAATTATTCTTTTTATATACTCTTCATAATTTGTTTTCTTTATTTTATGTTCATGTACATCTATTCAAAGTTACCTGCTTTAGATTTGTAGATATGTGGGACAGGGTTAACCCTTTACCCCATACGACAATTCTGCAGCAGAAGACTTTGATCATATTTTGTCAAAACATGGAAAATCTCTATAATTGAATGGATAACCTATGACTAGAAGTGAAAAACATTGTGGCAAAAGGAGAAATTGCTCGTTTTGAGCAATTTCTTTCTTTTGTCACTATGTTTTCAAAAAACCGTCTGCTGCAGAAGCGTCAGAAAGCGTCTATATGAGGGACAGAGTTAATGATGTATTCCAAAAAACAAGATTGTTGAAAGGAAAACATGATGCAATGAGTGAAAGTTTGAAAAATAAACAAACAGACAAACAGGGGGATTAGCAGACAACTGAAAAGTGATTCCTTTGTGTCACCCTGCTAAGGGAGAGGAAACCCTATAATGACGTAATAACTGTTCGAATCCCCAGGAATTTGATTCATGCGGGCTGCTTCTGACATTATACAGTATCATTAATCCTTTCCCACATACTACAATTCTGCATCAGACCACTTTGAAAACAGTGTTAAAAATATGAAATATTATTAAACAGGGTTGAAAATGTAGCAGCAAAGGAAGAAATTTCTCCTTTTGCCACAATGTTTTCCACTTTTAGTCATAGGTTATCCATTCAATTATAGAGATTTTCAATTTTTTGACAAAATATGTTCAAAGTCGTCTGCTGCAGAATTGTCGTATGAGGGAAAGGGCTAAATGTGGGAATGGGTTTACATACATACTTACAGAAAGAACAACTCTAAGGAATATGGGTAATTTTGTCATATCAGCAGCCACAATTTTATCCAGCTGACCTGGAGAGAGCTCCTTTCCACTTTCTTGTAATATTTGCTTAAATGATAAAATGAATAAAAATTGAAACAATACTTTTACTTAACCCTTTCCCGCCTGCAGACGCATTTTAACGCAATAGCAGCAGACGACTTTTGAAATCATTGTGGCCAAAGGTGAACTTGCTCATGATGAGCAATTTCACCATTGGCCACAATATTTTCCACTTATAGTCAATGGTTATCCATTCAATTATAGAGATTTTCCATTTTTTGACAAAATATGTTTAAAGTCGTCTGCTGCAAATAAGTTGTATGTGGGAAAGGGCTATATACATGGGTAAATAGATTCTAACATGGGCTGGGAATTTATATTTGGGGAGTAACCAACATACTAAAATATTAAACATTTCCCATATGCAGAAGTATTTTAATGCATCTGTAGCTTTCGACTTTTTTGAAATATTGTGAAAGAACGAAAAATTGTATGTGTGAAAAGGTTAAAAATGATGCCTGCCGGTAGAATGTCTGAACACCATCAACAACAATTAATAATTCTTTAGAGAGAGTTTTTTATTTAATCCAGATCAGAATTATAATCCAAATAAAGCTGTACACAAGAGATTATGAAGGCACACTTTTAGCACCTGCAAATTCAAGACAAAGTGTGACAGACGGACGGAAGGATGGACACATGAGAAGTGATCCCTTTATAACCCATCTACCGAGGGCAAACAACAGCAAATTACTTTAGCAATGATCAGGTCTATAAGAAATTGATGAATGGAATTATCTAATATTTGAATATAAAATTGTTAACCCTTTCCCTCATACGACAATTCTGCAGCAGACGACTTTGAACGTATTTTGTCAAAACATAGAAAATCTCCATAATTGATTGGATAACCTATGACAAAAAGTGGAAAACATTGTGGCAAAAGGAGAAATTGCATGTGTGCAATTTCTTCTTTTGTCACTATGTTTTCTAAAAGCCGTCTGCTGCAGAGGCGTCAGAAAGCATCTATATGAGGGAAAGGGTTAAATGTGATAGATTTCCTTTACAAATTTTGCTGTGGTCGCAACAACATATTTATTCCAAATAGATTACAACAAGTGGATAATAACAAATTTCGGAATTACCAGGTAATGCAAAAAATGGTAACTACAACTTGCGGAAACAATCGTTTTGCATTAAGTCGTTATAAGATAGAGCAATGTCACACAAAAAATGACCGTAGCTACTTTTGCTAACAATGAAGACCCAGATCAGGCTGCTCTGTTCCTTCATGCCATATAATCAAGATCTTTCTAGTTCCGTCCAGCCAAAAACCTCTGGATAACATATATGATCAGAAACATAAATTCTATTAATATTACCATCAACCCTTTCCCACATACAACAAACCAGCAGAAGGGTTTGTCAATACTAGACAAAAACATTTAATCTCTCTATAAATGCAGGAACACTAATTGCCTAATTGTTAAACACATTGTGGCAAAAGGAGAAATTGCTCATTATACAGGAACACTAATTGCCTAATGTTAAACACATTGTGGCAAAAGGAGAAATTGCTCATTATACAGGAACACTAATTGCATAATGTTGAACACATTGTGACCAAAGGAGAAATTGCTCATTATGAGCAATTTCTGAATATTTACCACACACAAATCTCTCTTGGCTGCCTCAGGTAGCGGTTCTACGTCAACTGTTCTGTAGTCTCTGCTGTTCAACTCTTTTATATTTGCTAAATCTGAATTCAGTGTAGATAATGCAACAATACATCCCATTGGAAAATCAATTGGTAACCAGTAAAGCACCTAAAACAAACCATGATACATGTACACACATATTTTAAGCATCTAAACGGTTATTTTTCCAATTGCATGTTTAAGCAATACATGTATTAATTTTGTGCAGCTCTTCACTGAAACTAGAGCATGTTATATTGCATGAACATCTTCGATTATGCCAATGACGTTCTTACTTTGTTTACAACTGTTGAAGTTTAACATCGGAAAAGCTCTAACCTCTTGTTTTTTACCTTTGAGTATGACAGTAACTTGACTAAAGTTGAACAATTATGTACTGTAAAATTAAATATTCAATGATGAAAATATATTGTCATTACGAGCAATTTCTTCATTTGATACAATGTTTTAACATTATTTAATAATTTAGCCGTCCCGCAAGAAAACCAACATTATGGCCTCTGTGTAATGTTGGTTTTCTCACGGGACAGCTCAATCATACCTTTATACATGTATGTATATAGCGATTTACCACATTGTTCACTAGATGCTTTCAAAGTTGTCTGCTGCAGATTTGTTTTATGCAGGCTTCATTTCCCCCTGAACAAGAGTTGTTGAAGCTGCGTTAACCCCAAACAATCAATCAATGAAACCCCGTGACAAGAAGAAGGCATAAACTACCTTTCCAATTTTACTGGCTCCCGACACTTTATCCAGCCCATCTATCACAACAACTGGAGTTTTTCCTAAGTCAGAAACAATTTTCTTCATCACAGATTTCAGTTTATGCATCAGGTATTTTGTCTCTTCAATACTGCCTTCTTCAGGTTTCGAAGCCTCCTCTTGATCTGGCTTATTATCTTGGTATAAACTGTATTCAAACTCTTCCACGAGTCGAGTTAAAATATGGTTTATATCTGCAAATATAAAATTACTTTCTTTTTCCACCTTCAAACGCATTTTGACGCATCCAAAGTAGACGATTTTTGGAAACATTGTGACAAAAGGAGATTTGCTCATATTGATCAATTTCTCCTTTTTCCTACAAGTTTCATTTTTATCAATAATGATACTTTCATTTATGGAGATTTTCCACATTTTAACCTAGATACAGTCAAACCTGTGTTTAAAGACCACCCATGTGCAGTGAACAACCTGGTCTTTGTTCAAAGGTGGTCTTTAATTGCAGGGTCATTTATACAGGAAATGAGTTATTGGAAAACTAAAAGAATGGTCACTATAGACAGGGAATTGCTATAACAAGGTGTTTTTTTAGCACAGATTCAACTGTATTTTCATAATCATCTGCTGCAGATTTGTTGTATGTGGGAAAGGATTGATAAAATACCTTTTAGTCTCGGCAATCCTGAATAACTTATAATTAAAATATTTATAAAAGAAAGATCGTCTGTTATTTAAACTATACTTAAACTAATTAAGAAGATGCATTAGAATCTGGTTTATAACTGCAAAAATATAACTTTTTTTCTCTGATGGAAATCCATTTTGACAATATCTTATTTTTGGAAATTAATGTCTTTAGCTGTAATTAATTATATCATTTACCATATATGTTTATAAAGCTATCTTCTGCAGACATACTGGAAAAGGTTTAAAAAGCATGGGAAAAACTTCCTATACGCAAAACAACACTTTTTTTACCCCAAAATAATGACAATCTGGCGGAAAAGGAATTTTCTGGGGGCACGCCCCTTAGAACTTGGCCAACACATCACATTTATCCAAGCTACACCACCCGTGATAAGTATTTCTATTGATGTTATTATTCAGATGATTGGTGCACATTACCTGTACTGCTCTCTGCAAATCCTACGAAATGATAAGCAACAGCATTTGATGATTTATCTTGTTTCAAGGAGGCTATCCAATTACACAATGCTGCAGATTTTCCAGAACCTGGCTCCCCTGTCACTAGGATTTTCTCACAACTTACTAAAAAGATAGGCATGGATTGATTGATCGATTGATTGATTGATCTTGACAAAAATATGGAAATTATCTATAAAACCAAATTTAATACTCAAATTCAGATGAAAAATATTGTTACAAGAGTGATCTGCTGCATATGCATTAAACTGTGACAATATATGGGCAATGGTTAACCCTTTCTCACATACAACAAATCTGCAGCAGACAACTTTGAAAACATACCCGAAAAAGAAAGGGAAACTCCCTTTAGAGTTGAAAACATGGTGACAAAAGGAGAAATTGCTCATTTTGCAATTTCTTCTTTTGTTGACACGTTTTCAAAAAGCTGTCTGCTGCAGAGGACGACTTTGAAAGTACCTATGCAAACACACGGAAAAGCTCTATAAATGTATGTATAAATACTGAAAAGAGTTGAAAACATTGTGACAACAGAGAAATTGCTTGTTTTGAGCAATTCCTCCCTTGTCATAATGTTTTCAAAAGGTGTCAGAAAGCGTCTATATGTGGGTAAGGGATATACTAATTGATTTAAGGAATAACTATCTTTATTTCCGTCAATGTTCATCAATAACAAGACTGATTTAAAGTAATTTTCAAATTTTCATAATAGAAATATGAATTGATTATATAACAAATAGCTATAATTAACATTTTTTTCCACATACAATAGGCCGAGCCCAGGTAGCTCAGTCGGTAGTGATGTGGATTGTCAATCCAGGGGTTGTTAGTGTGAATCCACGCTTGGCCAACATTCTTTCCGACGTTTGACAAAAGTCACTGTGACATGCGTCATTCGTCTTTCACCAATGGGCTGTTTAACAGTCTATGTGGAAAAGCAGCCAGTTGCTTGGAAAGTGTGTTGTGTGGAAAAACCAGGAATTGCATGAGTTGGTGATATGACTAAATTGTTGAAAACGGCGTTACAACCTAATCAATCAATCAACAACATACAACAGATCTGCAGCCGACAACTTTGAAAACATAAAGACAAAAATATGGAAGATCTCTATAAAAAAATATGTGAAAAGAAATGAAAATACATGTACTATGACAAAAGTCATTTGCTGCAGATGTGCAAGAGGGTTAGATAGAATATTTACACTGCATGGGTTCACCGCATAGTGCCTTCAAATATTTGTCCCTGTTAACAAACACGCTACATCGACTTGTCAGGAAGGCATCATGTTGGCTTAAAGTTTCTTCTCTTTTAGTCGTTCTCTGGGTCTCTAGATCTGCTAACAGCGTGTCCCTCAAGTACTTCATAATGATCTCAAACATGATCTTTGCTGCCTGTAGATAAATAGAACAAACAAGTTAAAGTGTTCAAATAAAGATCGCCTGCCAATATGTCAGTAAATGAAAGCCTGATGGACAGACGGACAGACGGACAAGGGAGAAGTGATCCCTTTGCGGCGTCCTGCCAAGGCAGCCTACACAAAAACCTTAACTCCTTTTCCTTAAACATATGACTTTCTACACAAATGCAGAAATGTTAAGGGAAAAAGAAAAGTTACTCATTATTATTAACCCTTTCCTACCTAGTACCTACATTCAGAACAAATCTGCAGCAGATGAATTTGAAAACACATAGACAAAAATATGGAAAATCTCTCAAAATGTTCATATAACTATTGAAAAGAGATGAAAACATGAAAACATTATGGTAACATTCATCAGCTCTAGATGCATCAAAAAGCATCTGCAAGTCGGAAATGTTTAACCCTTTCCTTCATATAGACGCTTTCTGACGTCTCTGCAGCAGACGGCTTTCTGAAAACATAGTGTGACAAATAAAGAACTTTTCTCCTCTTGCCACAATATTTTCCACTTTAAGTCATAGGTTATCCATTCAATTATAGAGATTTTCTAGTTTTCAACAAAATAGGTTCAAAGTCGTCTGCTGCAGAATTGTTGTATGAGGAAAAAGGGTTAAAACAATATGTCCTGTCCCCTGTAACAATGTATTATTATCTTATTAAACATGATACCTGTCAATTGTACATTTATTACATACAGTACTTTATCTCCAGTGCTTTCAATTTAGAAAAGCATAAAATAGAGATTATTCAACTTATTTTTTCAAAGATAAGAAAATAATTCACGAGCCTTTTGTGAATGGGAGGAGTCACGAGTGACTCCTCCCATTCACAAGATGGCGAGTGAATTATTTTCTAATCTTTGAAAACATAAGTTGAATAATCTGTTTATTACATTTCATTGTTATTTGTTGTAATACATTAAATTTTTCATTACGCGTCTTCCACCATATTTTATGTTTACTGGGGATTATTTTTTGTCTTTTTACATACTTTGCGCATTATTTTCGGATGAGGCGTGGCCTAATTTACTTCTCTGTGGAATTCAAAATGGCGGTTAATGTTGAGTGTTATGAGTTTGTGTGACACGTGTTGTATACAGCAACTCTTTGAAGGGAGTCTCCGATTAATTTTAATAACACTGGATTAAATATGTTAATTATGGAGACGAACAAAGCAAAAAAAAAAAAAGAATTTGTCTGTATTTATATAATATGTCAAACAGATGCCCACTTTCTAGCAATAATTATCGACATTTCTACAAATGAGAGTTTTCCATTTTGTCTTCGTCATGCAGTAAGTTGGAAATTTCATCCCATTCCAATTTAAGTAGGAAGTCCGACATTGTTGTTGTTTTCTTAGGAGAAAAGTGGGAGGAGTCTACCTGCATGACGTCAGTTTTAAAATAGTCCGTGGAAAAAGGGAGGGGCACGCATGCGCAATTGTGTACGAGATTATAGGTAGTATAATTCACAGGTGTTAATTAAATGTAAATCAACGATTATGAATTTTCTTTCACCGAGATAACCTTATTTTTGATGGATAGAAATGTAATAAAAGCTTATCTAGTAAAGAGTTTCACACATGCAGCATTACATTTTTAAAACATAGAAGCAAAAGGAGAAATGGTAAATAATCAAAAATTCTCCTTTAGCCACAATTTTTTTAATTCAACTGTCATTTATAGAAGACCACCTCGATGGTGTAGTGGTAAAGCATCCACCTCTAGTGCAGGTGGTTGCAGGTTCGATCCTCAGCCGGGAAATACCAAAGACTTTTAAAAATGGTAATATTGGTTGCCGTCCTTAGCACTTAGAGTTGCTGTGTTAACAATTATGACTGACTGGCTGATGTCATGATAAATGGACCAGTAGTATTGGTAAATTACCCAGGAAATGTGATATAACTGAAACATTGTTTAAAGCAGCGTAAAACACCAATCAGCCATTTACAGAGATTTTTCTTCAAAGTCAGCTGCTGCAGTATGGGTACACTACCGGTACCTCTTATGGAAAAGAGGTCTCAGTTTTGCAATACACAATAAACACAGGTGTATATGCAGACTGTAATAAATTAATTCTTATTCCATCAAATATAAATGTCATTTATAGAAATAATCCATATTTTAACTTGATGACTTCAAATTTGTCTGCTGCAGGTTTGTTGCATGTTGGAGAAAGGTTTATGAATATCTTAAAACTAAGTGCAAATTTATAGAGAACATAAAGTGTGTGCTAGCCCTTTTCTGTATAAAAGGTGTTTGTCAGGAGAGAAGTTGAAGGTTAGTTTCTCAACAAGGGTCATACAAAGGACTATCAAACTGTTAGCATTGCTTCTTAAGAGTTTGAGTGCAGAAACAAATTATGATAAAAGCACTGAGAACAGTTGTTAACCCTTTCCCACTTATAGATGCATTATGACACATCTGCAACAATTTCTCTATTTGCCACAATGTTTTCAACTATTTTTAATATAAATAAACTCTCATGTATGCAGATTTTACAAATTGTCCCCAGAATGATTTCAAAGTTGTCTGCTGCAGATTTGTTGCATGAGGGAAAGGGTTAAAGAGATTATATTTGCAAAACATTTTTTTCAAAGTGGAAATACATCCTAATGTTAAGAAGCTATCACTTATCATTTGTTTCATGCTTATGTTACCTAGGTAGACTAACCAAACAAGGATTATTTTTTCAGTTAAAAACCTTTCATTATGGTGGACAGACTTTTTGGCCAACAGACATTCGGCCCTGACTTTTTGGCTTTAGACTTTTTGGCCTGGACATTTTGGCCAGCGATTTTTAACAGATAGGATCTTTATTAATTTTAATAATATTATACTTACAAGAAACCGCTGAAGACGGTAAGGCCGGATTGTCGGCAATTTGACCTTGAAAATCAACAAACCAAGGTCAAGGTCAAAGTAACCATAGAAATCAATAGAACTTGTTACTGGTTACCTTCAGGCAAAGTTTCAAGTTTGTAACCCTTTCCAGTGCTGAGATTTTGCCTCAACCTGAAACTTTAACCAAAATGTTGACGGACAGACAGACACACAGACGGACATTGCAAATCTATAGACGGGAATTGCTAGAGCAATCCGGCCAATAATGTAGATCGATTATAAATGTATTATAATACCTCAGCCGGTGTTTTGTACTCCATGAACACTCCCAAACTCTGAAGGACAAGAGATAAAAACAATTTTGTAAGTTTATTTGTTTATGAGGATGAAATTTATACATCTGCAAAACTGTGAATATAGTTTTAACATGGAGTTGAAAATATTATGGATAAATGAGAAATTGTTCACTCAGACTACTTGTTCCTTTTTACTGGATGTTTTTAAAAGTCCTTGTACATGTATCAGAATCTGTCTGATAAAAATTGAAATGGCAATAAATATAAACTTTGTGATATAAAATTTTAGCAATTTCTCCTTTTGCCAAAATGTTTTCTGCTCTATCCAATAAATAAACTCTCATTTATGAAGATTTTTCTCATTTTGGTCAATTTGTTTTCAAAATTGTCTTTGGGAAAGGGTTAATGGCCTTTTCTGGGCCTCTCTAGGAATGTTCAATTTACCTTTTTCCTGAAAGAAATACAATATTATTCATCCCTTTTCAATAACAAGAGAAAATTTTAACATGTCCAACAATATTTTCTTCACTGATTTGTTCAAATTGATACTCTTTAAATGTCTCAGAGTTACAAGATGACATTTGTAAAAATTATCGGAAACAGAGAAATAACATTGCAAGATTATTTTTTTTATCAAATTAAGCAATTTCTCATTTTCATTGTTTATTTTCTACTTCATCTTAACAAACCTGTTAATTTTTTTGATTTATTAAATTAATTTCAGTGCCAACTAATTCGTAAGTGGAAGAGTCCCTTTCACACATGCAACATATCTGCAGCAGACGACTTTGAAGTTGTCTAGACAAAAAATGGAAAATATCTAATTGTAAAATGATTGAAAACATTGACCAAAAATGAGAAATTGCTTTTCCCATAATTTTTTAAACCTAGAGCTGTCCGCAAGACAGCATGCTTGACTATATGGCCATTTGATACTATAGACAACAGTTGTTACTTAGATAGTAGCTTGATAGTATAGCACTATAAATGAAGTTGGATAATTCTTGTTTGAATAGCATCTGCTGTTTGTGAGAAAAGGCCTTGCATGCAAAACTTTAACCCAAATTTCTGACTTCAAAAAGGGCCATAATTTATAATAAGTTCAGTCAGGAGTTACCTAACCTGAAAGTTTGATCATTCTAAAGACTATACTGAAGTTTTAAATCAATCCCTGAGTGGTTACTGAGATATGTGCATGATAGTACCATGCATGCAAAACTTTAACCACATTTTCAAGTCAAACAAAACCATTATTTGTACTAAATTCATACATGAGTTAACTAACTTGACTGTCTGACACCCTTGAAGACATGAATGAAGTTTCTAAGTAAAAAAAGGGCCATAATTTGCATTTAATGCTGGAAAGAGTTATCAAACTTGATTGTTAATATAGGTGTGATGGTTGGGAAGGGTTGTATAAAGTTTCAATGCAATGAATCAAGTAGTTACTAGGATATGGACTCTTATTGTTGTTGCACGCAACACTTTAACCAGAATTAAAAAAAGGGGCATAATTGTGCCAAAATCTGATATACAGTTTTGGGACTTGTCCTGCAAGGTCATTTAATGATGTCCAATAAGTGTGTGAAGTTTTAAAGCAATAGCATCTGTGGTTTGTGAGAAAAAGCCATGCATGCATAACTTTAACCAAAGTTGCAACGCTGACGCTGACGCACAAGTGACTGTAATAGCTCTCATATTCTTCGAATAGTCGAGCTAAAAATCGATGCTATAGATGCTCTTCAATGTGGGAATAAGTTAAATAAAGTCTTTGAGGGCATTTACAATTTTACCTTGTCCTTTTGTTGAGATACCCTGGACTTTAAATCATCCATCAGTTTTACAGAATTGTCGCTCTCCGCACTGTATTTAAACACTTGCTTCTTATCTCCCTTCTGTTGACCCTCTTCTCGTAATTTGTCATCATAACTCTGTAAAAGAAATGGCAATTGTAACCTTTTCCACAAATACAAAAGTTTAATTATTGAATAGACTTGCAAACATATATGTAGTGGCATAATGGGATATGATCTATTTCTCCTTTTGCCACAATGTCTTTAAATAGCATACTTATTGAATTTCTTATTTCTTATTTTTAATAGTTGTAGACTTTTCAATCAGCAATTTTATTTCAGGCAAATGACTATAGATGCAATTCACATCCGTTTACATTATAAAAACAAAACAGAACAGAAAAAAAGTTTCTTTTTATTATGACAATGGCAGAATTTTGTACCAATTTATACAGGTATACTTTTGAGTCATCGGTAACCACCAGTCATCAGGTGATAGTTTTTCTATATGTTGCTAACCAATAAGTTTGTGAAGCAATAGCATTTGTTGTTTGTGAGAAAAGGCATTGAAAAAAGGATCATAATTCAATCAAAATTTGATGTAGAGTAATGGGGCTTGACCTGCAAGGTGTGATGAAGTTTCAAAGCAATAGCATCTGTGTTGTTTCGGAAAAGACTGAGCATGCAAAACTGTTACCAAAGCTGCAAAACCCATGCAAAAGGAAATGCAATACCTTTTGTTACTTTGAATAGATAAGCTAAAAAGTAAATGAATATGTTTTATTTTAGAAAAAAAAAAAATCTTCAATATCTAAAATACAGAAGTTTGCACAATTACTTCAAAAACAATTTTACAATGCTAAATAATTAAATGCATATTAATATTAGTAAAGTTAAGGGGAAATTATTCACTTTACATCAAAGGGGCAGGCAAAATGATGCTGTGTGTAATATTCCTTAGGTCCAGATAAGGAGGGGTATACAGCTCTTTTCCCAACAATATCTTTCACAACAGTGGGCTAAGGGAATCATAATCCCTCTATATAAGAAAAACAGTCTCGATGATGTAAATAATTATCGCGGAATAACCCTTATTAGCTGTTTAGCAAAGATTTTTACCGGTGTTTTAAATCGTAGATTAACACTGTTTTCAGAACAAAATGACATTCTTTCTGATGCCCAATTTGGTTTAAGATCAGGAAGATCTACGACGGATGCGATTTTCATTCTAAATTCAATTATTCAGTTGTTCTTAAATAAAAATAATCGTTTATATTGTGCTTTTATCGACATGAAAAAGGCATTTGATAGTGTATATAGGAACGGACTTTGGTTTAAATTAGGACGATTAGGAGTTAAGGGCAAGATGTTGAGCATCTTCCGTGATATGTACTCTAAAATTAAGTCCAGTGTTAAATATAATAATAACTTTTCCGATTTCTTTGAAAGCCCGGTCGGACTATTGCAAGGGGAAATAACTTCGCCAATTTTATTTTCACTATTTATAGATGATCTTGAACTCTTTTTACAAAAGAATTCATCATGTGGTCTCTCTATTAATGATATGACTCTTATTCTTTTATTATTTGCAGATGATATGGTTTTATTTGGTAATACCCCACATGACCTGCAAAACAGTTTGAACAGTTTACACGAGTATTGTACAAAGTGGGGTTTAGAGGTGAATACTGATAAAACCAAAATAGTCGTTTTTAGAAAAAGGGGACCGCTTAAAGACAATGAGAACTGGGTTTATAAAAACAAAGAAGTTGAAGTTTTGAACGATTATAATTACCTAGGGATAGTCTTTAATTACACTGGTAATTTTTCTTTAAACCAAAAGACATTGTCTGGAAAAGGCATAAAAGCATTAAATGTTCTCCTAGCTAATTTGAAAAAGTTTAACTTTATGGCTAAAACTAGTTGCCAGTTATTTGATTCCTTCGTTGGGTCAATATTAGGATATACGGGAGAGATATGGGGCCACTCGAAGTCTAAAGAAATTGAAAGGGTTCATTTTATTTTTTGTAAAAAACTTTTAGGTGTTAAAACTACAACTAGTACTCTAGCTATTTATGGTGAATTAGGCCGCTATCCTTTATACATAAACAGATTTTCAAGCATTATTAAATATTGGTTAAAAATAATTTCATCGGAAAATATTCTTATTAAGACTCTGTATCAAAAGTTACTAGAAGACTGTAGAAATGGTCATGCAAATTGGTGTAGTAATGTTAAGAAATTGTTAGAAGAAAATGGATTTGGTTATGTATGGAATACTCAACATGAGATGAATTTAAACTTTTCATTTCACATTCAAAAGTCGTTTAATTGACATTTTTAAACAGAATTGGTATGACGATGTACAATGTTCATAAATCTAGCCTTCTATCTACATACATTTATATTAAAAAATGAACATTCACTCGAACATTATATGAATATTTTGACAAATCAACTTAGAATTTACATTTCAAGAATAAGACTATCCTCTCACGCATTGCGAATAGAAACTGGAAGATATGGTGTAAATAGAGTCGACAGAAACCAACGTCTATGTTTAATTTGTAATGAAAATGACATAGAAGATGAGTTTCATTTCCTTTTTGTCTGCAACAGATATGACCGTATCAGAAATTTATATTTAAGGAAATTTTACTATATACGTCCATCTATGCACAAAATGGTTTTACTGTTTCAAAGGAAAAGTCCTAAAATTTTGTTTGATTTGGCCAAATATATTAAATACGCTTTAGAAACAAGAAATAACTAGAATTGTTTTTGCAAAAAACAGATGTCTCCCCTCAAATATCTGTCAAAATCTCTCAAAACATTCCAACCTATAAATTTGGGACAGATATGGAGCGGACACGAAATAAAGCCTCAAACCTTTGACCTTCAAGCGTGACCTTGACATTGACCCTATATTGTCGAGACGCGGGTTCTGCACGTCGCCTTGATGAGGTAAACATGTGACCCAAGTTTCATGAAAATCCTTCAAGCCGTCTGGGAGATATGGAGCGGACACGAAATAAAGCCTCAAACCTTTGACATTCAAGCGTGACCTTGACCTTGACCCTATATTGTCGAGACGCAGGTTCTGCACGTCGCCTTGATGAGGTGAACATGTGACCCAAGTTTCATGAAAATCCTTCAAGCCGTCTCGGAGATATGGAGCGGACAAGAAATAAAGCCTCAAACCTTTGACCTTCAAGTGTGACATTGACCTTGACCCTATATTGTCGAGACGCGGGTTCTGCACGTCGCCATGATGAGGTGAACATGTGACCCAAGTTTCATGAAAATCCTTCAAGCCGTCTGGGAGATATGGAGCGGACACGAAATAAAGCCTCAAACCTTTGACCTTCAAGCGTGACCTTGACCTTGACCCTATATTGTCGAGACGCGGGTTCTGCACGTCGCCTTGATGAGGTGAACATGTGAGCCAAGTTTCATGAAAATCCTTCAAGCCGTCTTGGAGATATGGAGCGGACACGATTTCGGACAGACGGACAGACAGACAGACGGACAGACAGACAGACGCCGAGGACAAAAACAATATATCTCCCCTGTATACAGGGGGAGCTCCCCTGTATACAGGGGGAGACATAATTACATTAACAATTTGAAAAAATGATTAGTATAACCTTACCAGTATTTATATAAATTATTGTTTATATATTATCAATCTTTCTTCCATAAACACTTTGCTTATTGTTTATTTGAAAGGTGACATGTCATGTAAATTATTGTTAACTTTGTAATATGACTAGAAGCTGTATTAGCTTATGTCAATAAATAAAATATCTATCCATCTTATTATTCAACCAAACAAAAATCAATTATTTCTAATTTGACTTAACAATATTCTATGTGAACTTTCACTTATCTTAAAATAGCAAATTCAGGGAATAACAGTTACCATTAATTAAATTCTATTAATTCAAATTTAAATACATTTACTTAACCCTTTCCCTCATATAGAAGCTTTCTGACACCTCTGCAGCAGACAGCTTTTTGAAAACATAGTGACAAAAGAAGAAATTGTTCAAAAGATAAAATATGTTCAAAGTCATCTGCTGCAGAATTGTCGTTTGAAGGAAAGGGTTTTATAAATTCCACAAAAAGAGGGCTAAAGATATCTTTTTTACTGAATTCGGTATTTACCTCATTGTTTTTCAGACAATTTTATTTTTCAAATTCAAGTAACAGGGACAATTTTTCCCCGTCATTTTTTACAAATTGCTTATTTGTGTAACTTGAAATCATCGTGGCAAAGGGAGACATAATGCGCAAAGTCTCCTTTTCTCACAATATTTCAATGTTGTTTAACTAATGCTTCTTATTGTTGGCAAATTTATATATTTGGGGATCCCTCAAGGCTCATTCATCCAGACGCTTTTTAAATTTAGTTTTAAATATGTATGCACATTGTATAATTAGGATTAGTATTTGTCTCATTCACATAGATATTTTTTATTCCATTTGAATCTTGTTTGATTGAATGTGAATAATAAATATTTAAGCAACACAAATGTAAACAATTGCTTTAATTATTTGCTTTTAATAAAAAAAAAATGCTTTTTAAAGCATTGATACGCTAATTATCTGTATCAAAGGTTTTCTCTTCTCCAGATTGGAGGTTTTTTTACAATATGCCTAACTGATAAGAATTAGTTTTGACATGTTTTCATTTTACCCATTTTCAATAGTATGAATGAATGTATATTGTTTTATGGCGCATCGACAGCTAAGGTCATTTAGCGCGCAATTAAATTTAATTATTCATGGGTAAACAAACCAGTACTAGGCTAGAAAATGTGCCTTGCCCAAGGGCACTCCACCATGACCGTAGTGCCGCGACTGGGGATCGAACCCGGGACACCCGGTTTCGAAATCCCCGACGCTAACCACTCGACCACAGCGGATTCCCCATTTTCAATAGAACAAACACATTGTTTAAATTATTTTTAAGTTATTTGCACCTTCTTCAGGCCCTATTGTTAAAATATAATGCTAAGTTGTTTGTGAAAAATTTAGATTTATTGCTTGGTAACAGAAAATAATTAATCAAATTAAATGTTTAAACAGAAATTTTGCTTATTTGCATGTTCAACAGGCTTTCTTGTTGATAAACTATTTTGGACGAAATCCATTTTTTTGTAAAATATTTCTAGATGTATTGATTGGTAAAAAATAAGCCAAAAAGAGCTTTTATGACTGTTAGTGTGGAGTTAATATAATCTCCAAATATTTTACCACATGCATACATATTTTGAAGCATCCACAGCAGACAACTTTTGAAAAACATTTTGGCAAAGGGAGAAACTCCTCATAATGAGGAAGTATTCCTTTCTGACACAATGTTTTAAACTTTATTCTTTAAAGTATACTTCCACTTATAGAAACTGTCCTAAGTTTTACCCTATTGTTTTAAAATTATTCTGCTGCAGATGTTTTAATCATGGAAAAAGGTAAAACCTGTCCCACATAAAAGAAATCAGAAAACTCTGAAAACATCTAGACAAAGTTATGAAAAATTGCTAAAATGGAAAAGTTTAATTTTCTAAAAAAGAGTTAAAACAATGGGGCCACAGAGATTTAAAAATCTTCTGCAACAGAGGCATCTATATGGTGAAGGGTTAACCTTGTCTCTGAAGAATATGGCAGCAGGAAGGTATCCAGGATGATTCAGGAATCCATGTAGAAACTCCAGTTCTGTGACACTCTTGTCCCTGTACCGTTCCAGCCATGTGTATTGACCCACTGCACTGTTGAAGTTGTCCTGTAGAATATTGTCTTCTGAGCCTTGCCAGCCATAACGCTGTCACATAGAGGAAAAAAAAAAGGAAAAGTGTATTACCCTTTCTTGCAGATGTATTTTTACGCACTTGTAGCAGAATATTCCACCTTTTCAAACATCTGACAAAAAATATAATTGCGTGCACAGGAGGAATTCCTCATTATAAACAATTTGCAGAATTTTGACTATTTGTTGTTGAAGGGGCTAACGTCCCCCTTTGTAGTTTTTTACAAAGGGGATGATGTCCAATGGGGCTAATATCCGCCATTCATCATAACAACGTATGAGTGAAAAGGTTAATTCTATACAGATTAAATAGAATTGGATGTTCTTTATAAATATTGAAGGAGCGAATGTCTGTTGAAGGGGATAATGTCAGTCTACGAAGGAGATAAGGTCTGCTTTCAGCAATCCGGTGAAGGCGCTCATGTCTGCCTAAGAAGGGGAAAATCTCCGCGTATTAAGGGGCTAATTTCTACCTACGCAGTTTTTTACTTAGGGGATAACGTCCAGAGGGGTCTTATGTCAGCCATTCACTAATTTCCCAATATTCATACATGTTTTTGTATTATTGGTAATAAAATGTTGAAATTGAATTACATGTAAGTATTTGACAGATCTATAAATTATACAGTTTGTTCAAATTATCATTTATTACTTATTACTCTGTTTGTCATTAAAGATTTTCCTTGATAACATAAATAAAGAAATTATGGGAGACACTCAAAATCCCCTCAGTCAAAATCCCCTCACCCTGAAAATGATAGGGTAGTCAAAATCCCCTCGACCAAAATGTTATGGTAGTTAAAATCCCCTCGACCGAAATGATAGGGTAGTCAAAATCCCCTCGATGGGATTAGCAGGGTAATCATAATGTTTGAAATTAGGAGCCATCCAAGGTGTCTAAGGCTAACATAACATTGCACTAAAAAGACAAATAACATAGTAAGTAATTTAAATCATTTTAATGTTTCTAGGACATATTATATTTTCACAGTTTAACTAACCACTTTCTACCATATTTAGACACTCATGTGTTTATCTTATTCTTATAAGTTGTCCAATCACGGACAAGAATTCCTGAAGGGACTTATAGTTGTGACAAACAGGATTAAAGCAATTATCACCTCAATTCATATATAACATGTGACTGAATTATCACCAATCATTGGGGTTTTGTTTAATCTGCATTTTCAATCAGTACGGTTTTGTCTACTCTGCATTTTCAAAGAAGCATTTTGTCTACTCTACATTTTCAGTCATATGGGTTTGGATACCCTGCATTTTCAAAGAAGCATTTTGTCTACTCTACATTTTCAGTCATATGGGTTTGGATACCCTGCATTTTCAATCATATGGGTTTTGAATAGTGTGTTTTGACTGTAAACGGAAATGATGTACTATATTTAAATTTGCATTTAGCTTTACAAGAAAATATATGATCTTAGATTGAGCGGATTATGAATACCCATCGAGGGTGTTTTGACTACCCTATCATTTTGGTCGAGGGGATTTTGACTACCCTATCATTTTGGTTGAGGGGATTTTGACTACTATGCCATTTTCAGAGTGAGGGGATTTTGACTGAGGGGATTTTGACATACACTCGAAATTACACAACTTTTTAATTTCTTTTTTCTACTAGAAAAAGTGAAAAATATATAAGAAAACGATTGATATCTTGCAAATATTTTCAATCATGAAATCACTTATTATTTTAGATACAGAGATATACATGCATTTTTAATAACATATTATATCAAATATAAATTTGTCTTATCATAATTTTCTGGCCGAAAAGAAAATAGCTGGCCAAAAAGGCTGTTAGCCGAAACGGGAGACACTCAAAATCCCCATGGTTCAAAAAAACCGAGTGTAGGACATAACCCCTGTGGGACAAAACCCCGTCGGACAATACACCCATGGGATAATACCCCCCTAGGATTTTAACCCATTGGACAAAACCCCCATGAACATTATAGAATAATCTTTTAAGTTTTTATATTTGATGAATTGATACTTTCGGTCTGAATTTGGATATTTACTTATTTAAAAATAAATGTTTGTATCTATCAGCAAATTGATTGTTTCCATTATCAAAACATGGCACAATATAGAGAAGCATAGGTGTGATATGTCAACTTTATCATAATAGGAAGTGGAATTTGAGTATTTCTCGCATTTATTGTTTATTGGAGTATAATTTCCTTTTCCTAAAATATTTTTTGTATCAATTAATTATATTTTTAATCAAGACCAATTTATATAAGTTAACTTAAAACATATGCATTATTGTATCAAACAAGCATTTATTTTGATTGCACACACTAATTAAAACATACATTCATACAAATTAATTATCTTTGATGCATTGAATTAATCAAAATAGAGTGTAGATAATACCCCCTCAAAAATTCAAACTAATTAAAACACTCTTAATTATCTTCAATCAAAACCTGTAAACAAAACACTATTTCATATCAAATATCAAAAACACTCTAATAAATACTAAAAAAAAAAATTATATACCCACAGGGGTATTGTCCACTATTCATTTTAAGGGACGGGGTTTTTGTCCAGAGGGTTTTTGTCCACCGGGGTTTTGTCCTATAGGGTTTTTGTCCCACCGGGGTATTGTCCGTACCCCAAAAAAAGCATAGTACTAAAAATCCCCATGGCTAAAATGTCAGGGTATTCAAAATCCCCACAGTCAAAATGATGGGGTATTCAAAATCCCCATGGTGAAATAACATATGCAAAGTGCAGGACATCCTACTTCTTTCACACACACCACAAATCTGTAGCAGATTATTTGATTAAACAAAAATTAGTCAAAGATGTTAAATCTTTGCCACAATTGTTTCATCTTTATTAAATAATTGTTATTTCATTTAAACTTAATTAACATTTTCCCTTATATAGATGCTTTCTGACGCCTGACTGCAGCAGGCGGCTTTTTGAAAATATAATGACAAAAAAAGAAATTGCTCAAAACAAGTAATTTCTCCTATGCCACAATGTTTTCCACTTTTAGCCATAGGTTATCCATTCAATTATAGAGATTTTAATTTTTTTGGAATAAATATGTACAAAGACTGCTAAAGAATTGTTGTATGTGAAAAAGGGTTAAAGAGTGTTTTCATATTTTTGCCTAGATGCTTTCAAAAAAGTCTGCTCCAGGTTTGTTGAATGTGGGAAAAGTGTTAAGTCATGACATGCTTTGTAATTTCAAAACTTGTAATTCAATCAGTGACCTGATTTTATAAAGCCACTAAAAAAAAATCATGATTTGTTTCTAAATTGGACAACAATGGGTATAAGAATCAAGGGGCTTGGTATGTTTTCACTACATTAGACAGATTAACAATATTCCATACTGTGAGATGTTGATAACAAATGCAAACCATATGTTAATCAATCATGCCAAAACGAAAACTGTGAGGTGCATGTCAGAGCACATCTGATATCATTTGTATCCCTTGACTCCATTTGGTCACTTTTTATATTAGTTTACCCTTTCCTCAAATCAAACTTCTCCCATCATGTTATCAGTTATATCTGTATCTTTTGTACCTCAAGATTAAATTTGATGACTTAACCCTTTGCCTCATACAACAATTCTGCAGCAGACGACTTTGAACATATTTTGTCAAAAAATAGAAAATCTCTGTAATTGAATGGATAACCTATTTCTAAAAGTGGAAAACATTGTGGCAAAAGCCATCTGCTGCAGAGACGTCAGAAAGCGTCTATATGAGTTGAAGACATTCCTAAAGATGATCAATGTATTTTAATTATAATCCTTTCCCACAACATATAGACGTGTTCTGAATCCGTCTGCAGCAGACATTTTTTGAAAATATTGTGACAAAAGGAGATACTGCTCATGATAAGCAATTTCTTTTTGCAACAACATTTTCAACTCTATTCAATAATAAACTTTCACTTTAATATACAGATTTTCCATATTTTTCTCTTAACCCTTTCCCTCATGTAGACACTTTCTGACGCCTCTGCAGCAGACGGCTTTTTCAAAACATAGTGACAAAAGAAGAAATTGCCCAAAACGAGCAATTTCTCCTTTTGACACAATGTTTTCCACTTTTAGTCATAGGTAATCCATTTAATTATAGAGAATTTCTATTAGTTGACAAAACATGTTCAAATTCGTCTGCTGCAGAATTGTCGTATGAGGGAAAGGGTTAATTTGTTCAAAGTTGTCTGCTGTGGATTTGTTGTAAGTGGGTAAGGGTAAAAAGATAGAAAAATAAGTAATGAGACATATCAATATAAATTAAGGAAGTATGCCATATATTGGGCATAATAAATACCTCTAGGCAAAAAGATATTGTAACAGTCATCTAAAAATACGTGATGTTTACTACTCCAGAATGTCATCTGCTTTGAAAACATTCAAAGAAAAAAAGTGATGTTTTTCACATTAAGGATAAAATAAAAAAATCTCCTTAACAAATATAAACTTTCACTTATTACTGAAACTCTATGTTAATTCAACCATTTTAAAATTTAGAATATAAAATATAAACAAATCTGCAGCAGACAACTTTGAAAACTTCTGGAGGTAAATCTCTCTAAATGAAAATAAATTTTAAAAAAACATTGTTGGAAAGGAGGAATTTGATCAATATCAGCAAATTCTCATTTTCCAACAATGTTTTTTCTAACGGTGTCCGTTGCAAACACTGCTGCATGTTGGAAGGGGTTAAATACCTGTTTTTCAAGTAACAATGAACACTTCTTTTACCTGTCCAAAGAACCCAATGAACATATCCGATCTGTCTATCTCTCGCAGACAAATGTTGATAACCTGTGCATTTTCCGAAGACTCTGAAGTGATGCCCCACCTCATATCAACAGCAGCAAACTGCAGGCCATGAGAACCACATAAATGACGAATTTGGGGGAAGTATCTGCGAGTCAATTCTTCTCTCTCCTCTTCCATTCCCCCAAATGGAGAAGAGAAAAATACTTTGACTATCCCTGGAGTCTTCAACTTCGGCATGATGAATCTGTCAAAGTAATAATTCATTTCATTTAAGGACATGTAATTTTTTGTCATATTTTGACTCATCTGAAGATCTTGACTTTTGCAAAGGGTTAATTCTGATGAAATTTATCACATTACCAAATTTATGCCATGGATTTTATTCTATACCGCGTTGGCAATACCGGAATGGATAGACACAAAATATACATCTATATCAATTTTAATCTTGATATATTTTCCCCTTTCCTAAATGCAGACACATTTTGACGCATCTGCAGCTTTTGAAACGATGGGGCAAATGAGAAATTAAATTGTTCATGATAAGCAAATAATCCTGAAATTATGATTATTGAAGATTTGAAACAATGCAGAACAGAATAAAATGCAGTAAATGGTTGAGCGTGGAAACACCGGTTCATGAACTGCTTAAAACTTATCAGGTCTCATGGGAATACTTAAACATTCATGTCAAAAACAAACAATACTGACAAATAAATTCAACAATTGATGTGTAAATGAACAAAGCATCGGTTCACATAAAAGTTATTTGTATAGCATGCAAACACCGGTTCTCGAACCTCTTAACATTTATCAGGGTTCATGGGAATACTTATAAATTCATGTCAAAAACCAACAATACCGACGATTCAACAATTTATGTGCAATTAAACAAAACATCGATACACATAAAATTTATTACGTATAATGCGTTTTTGGAAAGATATTAATAGTCCTTGAACTAAAGGTTCCTGTACGATAATGCGTTTTTGAAAATATATAAATTATTAAACAGTCCTTGAACTCAAGGATAGAGAATAGATATTATTAGGTTCCAACCTATTTTGTTATAATCTAACTAGTTTCTTCGACATCATGTCATCTGTTGCACTAGTTCTACATAGAGAGACATCGCATATGCTCATTTTTCATTTTGTTATTATCCTGCATATAAATGACAGATGATAAAAAGATAAATCGAAAGTCTAAATTATTTGGACTACTATTTTTCGTTTGCGACATTCACAACTATTTTAGTAAAGAAAGGGCCTTTCACATTCTCTGTCCGATATCATAGTATATTCTGCATACAACAATGATTTCTAAGTGTAAGAAAAGGTGTTTGAAAACACTATTTATTTAGTTTTTACAAACAGCGAGTGAAGCACATTCATGTTATTGTTTACAATGAGAGAGTTCTCAAGGACGGTAACTGTGCACAACCAAAACTGTGAAAATAGTCTCAAATTGTTCTCTCTTTTTTTTTTAAATTTGCTTCAATTATTTAATTTTCCTCAATTTTATAGGCCTAATTAAAACCAGACATAATAAAAATTATTAAATTTCAGTGGATTCAGATGAGATAATCATATACAATACAATACAAAATATATGCGATGGAATCAGTAATCTGACACCAAAAGCTCAACAAGCATATTTTCAGATCTGTTGTAGGATCTACCCTTTTCATTTAGTGTTTATATGATGTTTCTACTATCATGTGAGTTATATAACATTTCTGTTTAAGAACTAAATTTGAAGCAATTTTACTTTTGAGTTGTAGAGATTATATTGAAATACATGTTTGTAAACAATACGTATTCCAACGTAAATAGAACGTATTAAGGGGGAACCGTAATGGGGAAACAAAATAGCATTTGATCCGATCTCCCAAAGATCAATTCTTTGAAAGAATATTTATCAAATTTTAAATAAAAACGGAATGAAAATGCAAATAATTGATTGAAATGAATGTTTCTGTCATTAAACTTAACATAAACCCCATTGAGAGCCCCAGCAGTTGTAATGCGTATTTTGTTTCTATAAATAGAATATACTTACGTCATAATGTGATATGCGTAGGCAGAAACAAACAAAATAGGACCTACAAACTTTGCATGAAATTTGCTCAATAGTAATAAGTTATTTTCAGTTTTTATCCTATTCAGATTTTTTGTTATACAAGCTGTTAATCGGTAGTTTTATTGGGTTTGCTAGTACATTATTTTCTAATAATGAGGGACGCAGTACTCTTAGCGTAAGAATATCGTCTGTCAAATTAGTATATATAGCTGGAGCGTGGGGTTGGTAGCGTCACATCGAAAGAATTTGCTAGAAGGAGGTGTAACGTCAGATAAGTTCATAACGGGCGCCATCTTGAATTTTAACTTTAATTTGTGATATTTTCATTATTTTGTATCTTATTAGTGTTTGGATAGTTTATAATCTTTAGTTTATTGTTCATAGCAATTGCTAATATGGTTGTTTCAAGGAAATTCAAAGGACGTTGTGAAAATCAAGTTCTAAATAAGCTTATCACAAAAGCGGAAAACAGAAAAATGGCTGCCGAAAATTATCATGTTTATGCTCTTCTACAATCGACAATTTTCAGATTACAGTTTGATGATCACATACTTAGTTGTTTAACAAATTCTAAATGTAGATCGGTGAATAAACAAATTAATGAAAATAAGAAATATGTGCATAATAACGTTAGTCACCAAAAGGATGTTAAACTTAAGGAAGATATTTTGAAACTGGATTCTTTTTTCAGTAAATTGGACACGTTAGATACATGTACAGCGGGTGGAAGTTGATCGATGTTTGTCTTTATATTGCCTGTGATATTTTTTACCTTTTCCTGTATCTTGATTGATGGCCATCTTGCCTGAACTGATGAGGGCTGTTCTTTCAGATTGGTGGTTCATTTCCCGTTCATTTGGATTTCATCATTTGGGTAGCGTTTCTGGTATCGGTTTTTTGTATTAATTTTGTTTATATTGAATTGAAAGATACTTGATTCGAGTAACTAGAATGATAACCACTAGAATAATATTTGATGCAATGTGAACACGTTAAAAAAAGATTCACTTCCACTGTTGATGGATCTTTTTAATTGATATTATCTGGATATTATAAATTGATATTTCAACCTTTCATTAATGTTTTTATTGAAAAAAGTTATAATGCTTATGATAAGTGTGTACATGTGAAATATACACAACCTATAGATTTGTATAGATATAATTTAAAAAAATGTATTTACTTGATAATAGTATAAATGTATAAAGAAAAAAGAGTGTAGATTTATGATACATATGTAGGCTGTCCAAGCCGATAAAGAAACCAGTAAAATAAAAGGTGCTATTAAATGATTTTAGTTCAAATTTCTCATCTATTGATTGCCAATAATATGATTTCCTTTCATTGTTGTTAGATCTCCCGAGATACTTTCTGCCTTTGAAAAAAGGATCCTTGATGACCAAAGAAATTATTTGTTGAAGGGCTTCAATGAAAGGGGATGACCTGTCGGAATATCCATTTAAGTAAGCAGAAGAGGAAGAAGACATGAGGCTAAGATAAATATTTACCAAAAATAATCTGTTTCAACTTACTTCAATATGCACATATTGTTTTTGCTGTGTAGATTTTTATTCTATTGGTCAACTGCGACTTGTCAACTTGAATTTATCTGAAGGCAGTGAAGGGATTGTAGCATTTCTTGAACGCTTTCGGTTTTTATTCAATTTGTAAATGAATAGGAATTAACAAGAAAACATGAAAGGAATTCTCGTATTTAATGCTTGAAAGAGCAAATTACTCATTTTCCTTGTTTTATAAGATTTCAAGTAAGAACAACATTTATAATATCAAAACAAATCTCAAAAAGATGTCCATGATCAGTCCTTTATTGACTGCTTCTGTGCACGTTTTTGAAGGAAATGGGGTTGTTCATTGGGGAGTTTTTCAGATTATGGTAAACTAGACGCTTTACATCAAAATCAATCGTTATCAGCCTGTGGTCTCCCTTCTGAGAATGCTTAAGATGACACCGATTGTCACAAATGCGAAAGAGTTCTTGCCATCAACTGTTTACAGAGCGTTCTTGCCATCAACTGTTTACAGAGCATGCAGACAACGTAAATACGATATTTACTTAATTAACAAGAGGATCTGTTAATTTAAAGTACTCGTATAAAATGATCAAGTCATGTTTTCATTATTGTTGTGTAAAACATCTAAGAAGTTATATATTTTCATGATGTGATGCGACTATGATTTCTTGTATGGTTTTCAACATGCATTTATCAAACTATATTAAAATCGAAAACCTTTTAGGTTATTTCATTTAAAAGGTATTTTATTTTTACATGGATTGTTAAGAAATATCCATTACCTGGAATATGAAAAAAGAGACAAGTTCATTCAAAGTTGACATTTGAAAACATGGAAGGACTATGGGTTGCCCTTTGATCTTGTACTTTTTTCTAAAATGTCTGCACTTTCACTTAAAATTTGAAGGAAAAGGATAACGTAACATATTCATAATTGATCATTATTTAGGATGTTGGCGAGGGGAGGTTTGGTTTTCTTTCTTTCCAGAGAACTGAAATAGAATTCTATAAGTTGATGTAAAGAATCGCAGAACTGGAAATGGAACAGCTTGCAGTTGTTTTAAGTCGACTAATCAATGAATAGAAAGATCTGATTCAAGAACTGTTCAACCTCTGTATAGCAGATATTGAAATGTTTGAAGACAACATTTCACAAGAGTCGCTGCTAAGAAAGCAAGTTTTCTTCGATTCTATCCATTATCTTTTGGAATTGGATACCGATCATTTAAAACCTTAATGGAAACCTTGTTTTAAGTGTGAAAAAGAAAGTTATTTCAGGTGTGAAAGATTAATATGATAAGTTCTAAATTACAAATTTCTCCAGTTATACAATTTGTCACAGAAGTACATAATCTTTTTGGGGAATGATGCATTAATTTTAATTAGGTCTTAATATCTTTAATTTAATTGTTTGGTGTATGTTAATTGAGCATTCATTTTCTTGTGGGGTTGCTCGGGTCTTGTTGTTATTCATTTTCCAGATGATCTTTATTTAAGAGAATGAAAACCAACGGCTGTCTAGTATGATTTTAGACGGAAATCGGCTAAATGAATTTAACCAAGATTCCAAAGACTTTTGCGTTGATGCTTTCTGACAAAAGTACGATTCATTAATCAAGTTGGCATTGCATTATATGAATTCTATTTATTGGTAAAAATTAATGATACACACACATTAACACATGTTTTCCTAAAAATTTCCCCCACATACAGACAATTTCTTAAATCTCTAAAGGGAATTTAAAAAACTTGGTGGCAAAAATAGAAATTGTTTATGAGCAACTTCTCATTTTGTCAAAATGTTTTCAAATCCCAATCTCCATTTATAGATGTTTACCATATTTAAGTGGAAAAGGGTTAACAACTAATTTCTATAATTTCAAACTATTTGTAGGACCATGATCTGAAAATTCTATTTCTTAACACAAATAAATATATTTCTGTATTGAAATATAAATGAAGTAACACATAAATTATTTGCAGGGAAAGCTATTTTTAAAATGTTTTTCAGAGCTCGAAATATATGCTACCATATCCTTATTATAGAGCTTGATAAAATGCTTAACTGTGGAAACTGCTTCTGAGGGAAACTTGTGGTAAGACAAGAAATTTGAAGTTAAAATAGAAGACTTTCTTCTTTTTAAAGGGTTGAGTTTTAATTTGTTAGTCTGATAGTTTCAATATTAACTACTAAATTTCAACAGCAACATAATCATATTTTCATTCAATACATAATATTAATAATGATATGTATGCAAATCTTTTATGAGGGGATTTTTCAGGGTAATAAAACACTTAAATACAGAACGGCTACTTGTGTGCAAGAATCTTCAGCATTGACCTATACCGATAAGAATCATCTTCTACCTGTCATCCTATATATATTGTTTCAAGCTATTTCGAAAAAAAATGATCCTCTCAAGTTCCTAACATTTCACATGAAGGTGGCAGAAACCTTAACCAACCCATACTGATTTACATCTGTATCTGGAATATGAGACTAACAGAATTCAATACCAATCTTGAATGTGCCACAGACCATACCAGCATTATCCATGTTTGTGACTCCCAAGTGAATAATAAACACATCTTTGTTTTGGAATGTTTCTGGTGGCAGAAACAATAACAACCTTAAAGATTAACATCTCACTGAAGTGAAAACGACAGAAACCATACCGATCTTGCCACTTATAATGAGCTCTTTATGTGATGATTCCAACATGAATACCAAAGAAAAGAATCGTGGCTCCTCTAGAAATTACATGTGTAAAATTGAACCACCAAGAAATAATACAGCAGCACTTATGCTGCATGACAGAAATATGGTAAATGTAATTGATTGTTTTATGCATGCGTTATTGGAAAAATTGAACACTTATTCTGTAAAAAGGTTTTGGATATTAAGTGGATTTTAATCTTTCAGTAGAATTTTATTCTCGTTCACATTTAAAAAATCTTGAACAAGAATACTTCAATAACATGCGATCAAAATATGGAAAACCTCTATACATGAAAGTTTAATAATGCATTTCAAAGTTGATGTGGCTAAATGAGAAATTTTTCATCATGAGCATTTTTTCCTTTTGCTACAATGTTTTCAAATCCCTTGCTGTTAATTTGAAAGGGTTGTGTGTCAATTTAAAATTCATAGAATAGAACACTATTCTATCTTATTTCTGTACAAGTATGTTTTTTTATAAAAAAAAATTTCAGTTCGTCAAAGTTATAGATGCCATTTTCTGGAAGCATTTAATGTTACAGATTGTGGGGATCAATAACTAAGCAAAACATGCATTATCACTTGAAATGTTGGATACATCCTCTCCAAACTGTTCAACTCGGGGTTCAGCATACTGGATTGGAATCTGAACCTTGCATTTGTGCTGCCAAGAGACATCTGGTAATGACTTGAATGAGTGCTACATGTATTAATAATAAGCTGTTTAGGTGAAAAATTATGATGAAACTGATTACATAGGCATAACAAAATTCCAACAAATTAGACATTTCCATTAAATTGTGATTAAACGGTATACACAACGTAAGAGGGGAGGTGGGTAAGCCATTTTTCTTTTTCAGATGAAATCGTACCAATTTGTTGTATATAGCAGATATGATCGTCTCTGGTGGTTCCATCATAAGTAGATATGATGCAGATGAATGAATTGAATAAAGGATACACTAGAGTGAGGTGTGTGTATTCAAGTCGAAAATTTACCATCAGCTGGCTATTTTTCTTGAATGCACATCATTATTATGAGTACTGGCATCTTTTGCGGATTTGCTTTGGATGTTACTGGTTCATCACCAATGTAAGAGTTGTGTTGTTAAACTTTCATTAATTGTCCTGCACAATAAATGAAAGTGAATTTTACAAGATATCCTGATCATTTTTTTAGAGAGGAAATTAGGTTGGAAGAGTTTCGAAATGGCATATCTTTTCAGGTTTTAGATGTCGAGAGACGCACAATGTTCCTAATTATAGATCTCCAACCTATAGTACTATATAGTATACCAACCAATTAACTTAAATCTCTGATCAGTCGGTTGCCACTTCTTACTTTTGAGCCCAACCAGAGAATGCACTAGAAACCGTTAGCCATTGGATATCGGAATAAACAATATTTGAAATTTTGATGGAAGAAATAATGCAATCCTGGGGAATAAAAGATAGAAAAGTTGTAACGTTTCGAGGATGTGGATAACTGAATGGAAGTTGCAGACTGTTGGATTTATAAGTAGTTCTATAAATTTGGTTTTAAGTTTGGTATAATGGATGTTGTGGAAAATATTTCGTCCAGAATGAGAATTTTATTGTGTTTAGATTTTTAAATGAACTTGTCCATGCAAAAATGTTCAAAACAAGAAAGTGTAGATCCAGATTAGGTTCCACATTGATGAAGATTTGAACATGCTTATTTATGCCTTGATGAAACTTGTTAATATACTGCACAAGCTCATCTGAACCTACACTTTTCACATAATATCAACTTGTGGTTTTGGATGAACAGGGTCAAATTTGTTTTTTATTGGACAACACATCCATTTGATCATTTTCAAAATATAATGCATACTTCATTGTTAAAAAAGAAACTGAAAAATATACCTCCTTCAGAGTTGGATATTTATTTGTAACATATGGGTAAAGGGAGAAATACTTCATGGATTGCTTCAGACTGGTTCATTGGACCAATAACATTGGGCTAAGTTAAGATGTCATTTTTATTCAAAATGGGGCCAATGACCATCTTTGTTGATACAGTTTAGGGATGATGAATCATGCTTTTGAATTTATGCAATTGTCCCTAAAAATTAATATTTCTAACAATTTGATATGTGAATATCAATATTAGCCTATTATGAAAAGATACAAATTTTGCAGATTTTTTTTAAATTTCACATAGTACATTTATGATGAATTGTTGAGGAAATTGTCACCGTTTCAGGATGTAGTGTGTGTTTGTTGCAAGATCTTTTCAGATTGTCCTGTACAGCAAAGAGTTTGAAGATTTTAAGCAAACATGCTTCACAACAGTTATAAAGTAGATCAAGTTTAAAGATTAAAAGACTAGCCTCTCCATTGAGTTCTGAAAGAAACTGACAACAGATAGGTGTGACATGTATATTGTAACGTGATCCTTAAAATACTGATTTGCCTTTCGGAAAGTACTTAATTAACCCTCTTTTTCCTCGTCCTTTATTATTCTAGATGGTGATTTGGTTAAGAAAGGGATTTCAATGATAATCAATATAATCATAGTTGCATTAATCAACTTCTTTTGCTGTAATAACTACTGATCAAATTTTTCTGTATTTAAAGTTAATTAATTAAACATTACGTTTTAATTAGTCTGAATTTTATATATGGGGTTGTCATCGATAAACTTTTGCAGAATGGAAAAAGAAGCGATTTGTGTTTCAAGCTAAATCAAGAGTGGATGAAACCTGGTTACTTGGAATGCCCCTTATGGAAAATCCCGGCAAGGCCAAGCTGTGTCCTGCTGAAAAATTGATTCATTTCATGTATCTTTGAAACTGCACGTCACTTGCAGAAAAGAACTGGAAACAAAACCAATCAACCCGTCTTTTTCCATTACTCTTCAGGTACTTGGCTAAATATTGTAAAGTTAGTCTTGTTTTCATAGATTGTTTGTTGATAATATGGGGTTGTTGATTTTACTTTTTAATATTTGTATCATTGTTAACTAAATGAAATGCTCTGTTGAGTTGATGAAAAGACTACTCATTCAATTTGATTGTAAACAAAATGAATTTGCAGCATTTTTTTTATGGTAAAAGTTGCGTTTAAGTTCAGAATGGAATCTTAAAGGGCATGAAGATAGTAAACGGTCTTGTTGTGATTATGCATTTACATGTTAGACTGAAGGCTTGATAACCAAGGGAGAGGATTTTTTATAATTGTCTTTTCAGATTTTAAATAAAAGATAAATAAGATAATCCTTCTAATCTACACAAGATCTTCGGTTGGAGATTGGTTTAAAATGGATGCAGTTGTTCCACAATGCACTGCCACATAAGTCCAAGGAAGAGATGTGCCTCTGCAATCCATCTAGTAGTTTATTACCAAAAGCTTTTAAGTGTGCCATATCAAAACCAAAGGTTGCTTTTTGTAACACTGCCCATATATGACGGTAAAAAGTTTCGCTTGATATTTGCTATCGAAACTAACTTGTAAATATTTGTAGATTCTTGTAGCTAATATGTTTATATGACCGATATTTTAACATTGTACCTCAATTTTAAATCATTATATAATCCTCAACCATCATTATAGTGTTGCTGAATTAATATCTTGAATTTGATGTATGAAATGTGGCATTCTTTGACCCTTTCCTGCATACAGACTCTTTTTGAAGCCTCTGAAGCAAAATATGGAAAAATGATGAATTGCTCTTGATGGGCAATCTTTCCTTTTGTCACATTGTTTTCATCTTGATTCAATAATTGTTCTTTCATTTATTAGAAATTTCTTCAGTTTATTTTGAAATTATTCAGTTGAAATTCGTCTGCTGCAAATATATGGAGATTTTCCAAATTTTTACTTAGACATTTCCAAAGTCGCCTCCTACAGTTTTGCTGTATGTGGGAAAGGGAGGGACTATTTTCAGCTTGATGGCACAAATGAAGAACAGTCGATCATAACAAAGTTCTGCCTATAATACCCCTCTGGAGATTACACTGCATAAGTGAAAAAGTAACATGATGGGAACTTTAAATGTGAAATCTAGTCTGTAATTATGGTGAAACTCGGACAAATGATCATTTTAGTGGTGCTTTTTGAAAACCAACTTGACCAGCAAATATCCATGACAACCTGAGCAGTGGAATCTGAACTGTGTGCGCTTCAGTAGGATGGATTCACAAATTTTCTGTCGCTTTTGATCTTTTTAAAATTGTTGACTGCATAGGAAGCGGTTCAACTTTAGTTTACATGAAATAATTACCATAAAGTTGGTGTTCATAAAGCATTGCTGATAATTATTTGAATCTGCTTGATCAAAAAGATGATGAGAAAATTGCAGAGATTTTTTTTTTACATAAATATCATAACTTTGAAAGGAGGTGAACTATTTTTTATCTTACTTTTAGAAGTATAGCTTTTAGCCATGTTGCTTATAGTTGCACATTTCTTAATATCAGTAATTTTTCTATCCTAGTTTCTTGATTCAAATATAAGTAATAAGGAAATATAAGAAGTATTGATTTCAAACCACAATTGTTTGGCAGATACTATTTTACTTAACTAAAATATGTAAATTCTTTCAATACAAGCAATAGCAATGTACTGTTGGATGTGGGGATGGGTTATTTACTTTATTTTCCAGGACAAGCAGTAAATGCCTAAACTATTTGAAAAGCATCATTAAAGTGAAAATGCTTTGATTTAAAGGTGCCCCAAATGTGATAAATAAAATAGAGCATGCAGTTTAACAATCGATCTGTTAACTCGAAAGAAATGGTGTTGAAGTAATTCTGTGTTCTGAATACTATTGAAAATCGGTTGATTGAACACAAATGAGCAGATTAATTTTAGATTTGTTAGCTTTTTTAAATAGTTTATAAACAAAACAGGAATGGGAGGACGATTTTTTTCAGGTGTTCATTTGATGTAAAATGCAAAGCATAAAAGTACAGAATTTAAGATGAAATATTTGATGGTGAATGCAGAATTAGGATGTTTGAACTTGGTAGCTTGTTCCTGTGCTGAATTTAGAAGATATTTATTGAAATATGGTTTAAAAGAAAAAGATCTTGAAGACGAGGGGAAATTTACAAGCCAAAAACCTGTTTCTGTTGTGGCTTTTTGGGTTAAGTAAAGATGGAGAAAAAACAAAAGTTGTAGCTATATTGTCATTACTAAAATATTCAGGTAAATTCTGAAATTTAAAGATATCCAATAAATATTTAAACTGAATTAATTTTATTTTTGTTGGTAAATATGATGATTACCTAGATCTTAAATTGCTTAAACAAGTGTCAAAGTTCTAACTTGTTCGATAGGTCAAATCACTTATGTAAGAGCATCTAGGGAAATGGGTAGTGGGTATAATTAAACTGTCATTTCAGATAGTGTACTGTAACCAGTCAAGAGAAATTGGAATACGTATCTCAAGTTTTAAGAAACTGAACTGTAAAATATGATTTTGAAGAGATTGAATCCACAAACCAACAGAAATATACATCATAAATGTTCAGTGTTTCCTGATCAAAATGGGATTGCTGTCTAAAGAATTTCCGACTTCCTGATTCGTGATTACCTGAATAAATCCTATTTACATAGAAAGAGAATCGCATTTGATGTTGGATTATGGACAAAAATGGAAAAATGGTTTTCTTTGAAGAGGGCTTTTTACGAATGTCGAGGTTGAAATGGTCTTGCAAATATCTACTTTAAATGTCCAAAATGGTTTGCAAATCACTTTTTATACATTATCTCTCATCTTTTTTGTCTCTTACTTTGTTGCAACAGTGAGATTTTAGCGATAGATTTATAGCTTCTCGAAGTTAGTACATATTAATAAGTTAATTAAAACTGTTCTAGATTTAAACATAATACTAACAAAAAAACACCTGTAATGTTGATTTAAAGGCTAGCCGATTTAAACACTTATATACACTTATATAATCCCAAGTAAATGGATAATGTTGAAAAGGGGGATATGCTGTTAATTTGTTTCAGATTGCATACTTTTGTCAAAGAAAAGATAAATCATTAAAATGTGAAGGGTCTTCCAAATGAAGAAAAACAATTGCAGCCTGGATTTTGTCCTGATTGATGAGGCATTTAAGAGTTGGGTTTTTCCATTGCTATAAAGGCAGATATCGGTCTTTGAAGAGCGGCTTGCCAATGACAACAGTGAAATTATCTTAAAGTGGGGTCTTGCCAATGTCAGGAGGGGTGCTGTCTTGGTTTATAAGCAGGGTAATATTAAATTTTTAAAAAAGTATGAAGTGAGGAATTTTGGTTGCCTTTCCCACATGTATACAACTACGCTTATCTTATTGCAATACTATAGAAAACCTTTAAAGATGAGAAAATTATTGTGAAAGTAGGAATTGTTCATTATGAGCAGTATGTCCATTTGCTATAATTATTTTCAAAATTTTGACTGCAGATGTCTCGAAATGCGTGGGGAAGGGCAATTGTTTATGCATTACTTTTTTTCTTACTCAATTAGATGGAATGTTAACTTGTTTTCAAGACTGCGATTCACAGAACTTATATATTTATAGCGCCTCATAGTTGGTACAATATTAAAATTTATTTTAACTGGACTAATTAAATACATAAAACTTTATAGAATTCTTCCTAATTGATGATTTAATATATTTAAATGGGTTTGAAGAGGGGGATGCTGTAAACTGTCTTTTCAGATTGGGTGCTATCGGCAAACAAAAGTTTAATAGAAAATGTGATTTAGATGAACAAGTTCCTGTGTAGTTATCTGCCTTTTTGCAAATAAAAGAAACATGGAAGCTAAGATTTTGACTTGCGAAGTCTCCTGATCCTTTCTTTGGTTGTGATGAACTCTGCGATAGCTATACCAATCGGACAATTTTGAAGTGGAAATTGGTCGAAGTTGGGTTTTCCATTGCTCTAACCTTGGAAGAAAGGGGTCTTTGAAGAGGGATTTTACCAATGCAGAGTGTATGAAATAAATCCTTTCCCACATACAGATACTTTCTGACGCCTCTGCAGCAGACATTTGAAAACATGAAGCCAAAGGAGTAAATTAGTGCTCAATAGGAACAATTTATCCTTTTGCTACAATGTTTTCAACTCTGTTCATTAATTATACTTATAAATAGATTTATAGATGTTTTCAAAGTTGTCAGCTGCAGATGTGTTTTATGTGGGAAAGGCAACAAGAGGAGTATTTTTGTGATTAGTCTTGTTAAAAAAAGAGATTGCCAAAATGATGCAAAAACACAAACTGAACAATAACCTAAAACATTCCTGTTTATCTGTTGCTGTGAAAGAGAACGTAACATTTAAATGGAAGAAAGTGCCTTAGTTGTTGTAACGCAGGCGATATATCTTGAATATGATGTAAATGATAAATCATTTTTTATTACTTTTTAATGTAAAAGTAGTATTGTGATAGATGGGAATGTCCAAATAAGTGATAACATTCATACTTTTTATATGAAAAGAAATTTAAATTGAATTTAAGATAGCATGCATATAACTCAGTTTTCAGGTGCAAACGAAAGGGAGTGGTGTAGTTGTTTTTCAGAATTCATGCATTTAAACCGGATAAAAGAACGGGGTGATTTGATTTTAACGCAAAGAAAGAGGGAAATTGAGCAAAGCTACATTGTATGGTTGTTGAAGTTGGAGCAAAAATTCTTGAAAGATGCTTCACTTCATGTATTGGACCGGGATTGTAAGCAAATCAGCTTATTAAAGAATTTGTGAAAGTTTTGGCTGCCAACATGTTGAAATAAATGACAAGACTTTAAAGTTTTCACATGAGCTGATGGAATTGGTCTAGAATGTATAAGGTATTTGGTTACCCCAGTCTCTTGTTATAAGCATGCTTATTTAGAATATACATGTATTATATCGATGATTCTAAATTTTGCGACATCACTTCATATTAATTTAATATAATTATATTAATCTGTTTTTACCTTGTATGGCATTATAGCTACACAATGTGCATAAGATAAAATAAGGAGTAAGTAGCTAGATTGATTTTTGAAAAACTTTCTATGAAATTGACAAAAATAGATAGAAACGTGTGTTGTGTGAGAGATTTTTCAGATGGTCATATTGTAAAGCTGGATGGATGAGTTCTAATGATCCTGTAGAGTCGTAGCAATATCAAAACCTGGTGTTCGGGGTGAGAAGAAAGAGTGATACGAATGGTGGAATACTATTCTACTTTTCTACATCATTCAATTATTAGTTGTAAGGAAATTTATATAAAATGTAATCTAAATTGCATTACAAAGTTCAATGAAGGTTTTCTGCTAATTACTTAAAATTGTACTGCTGTTTTGTGGTTCAATTATTTGAATTTTTCAAGTATATATATGTGGAATGGGTTGAGGGGAAACTTTTTCAGATCTGTTTGGGATATGGTCAAGCAAATATAATGGCATCAAGTGTCGACAGTTACAGAGAATTGGAAGTTGTATTTTTGATTGTCTTTAATTGATAAAGAATTTGTGTCTGACGGTAGGAAGTAATAGTTCAGAAAAGTTGGATATGCCAGGGTTTATCAACATTACAAACAAGAAACGGAAGGTTGTTGTGAATTGGAGAGTGAAAGAAAAATGTACAAGCTTATACCAGGCCCCAGGTTTGCAAAACTACCCAGGGGAATATTGCCCTTAAAACAAATTGATTAAACTGTTTTGAACATAGATATTAGGAAATTTGTGATATTCTAGAATATAAGAAATTATTAAAGCAGTTTCCTGAAACCAGGGTGTAAAATAATTAAAATTAAATTAATGACAGCTGAACTGAAATATAATTCTGATTTAGAGAATAGATGGAATCCTTGGCAAAGATTAACATATTTTATTTGAAAAATTAGTATTGTTAGATCGCTTTATTATATTTAGTTGTTTATTGGATGTGAAGAGTGAACTGATTTTGAATAGTAATAAGTAGTCGGACAGGGTTATACATATTGTGTAAAAATGATGTGGGTATGTTTGATGGAAAGATTTTTCAGGTCTGATTTGACATTGAATCATGGTAAATAATTCAACGAGGGTTGATTGAACATTTTGGAGGGCCATTGAGATAGTAAATTCTTGCAAGGTGAATTGGCTTGATAGAAAGAGACATGTCCAAGAAACTATATTAAACTGGAAGATTGTGATGGATAGACCGAATCAGAGGAATATATACTGTTTAATTTATTTGATCAGGTAAAGAAGCAGTTGTCTATAAATTTTACTCAGTATATTTGATGTGTTAAGTTTTAGTTTGAAATAACTGGGTTCATAAGGCATCATATACAACCATGTGGAAGATTATTAATTTAACTTAAGGACAAAACAGGTAAAGAAGCCGTTGTCTATAAATTTTACTCAGAATATTTGATGTGTTAAGTTTTAGTTTGAAATAACTGGGTTCATAAGGCATCATATACCACCATGTGGAAGATTATTTATTTAACTGAAGGACAAAACATAGTATTTAATAAATATTTCGCATGTTAAGTTTTATTGAAGATGGTACAGGAAAAGCCTTTTCTGATTGTCCCTTTAAATATTAAATAAGAAAAGTCACAAGATTGTTGATTGTTGTTAGCAAAAGAAATTATGTTCTTGAAAAAACTAGAATGGTGTATGACTAGAGGGGAGGGGTAAAATGAACAAGGGGGTTTGGTTACTGTCTTTTCAGATGTCATTTGGCAGTGTAACTGAAGTTGGATTTGTAATTATTGATGATATATAGCAGTTGAAATGTCGCAGAAAGAAGCTGGTTTCATATCTAGTCGTCAATCGGTCTTGTCAGATATAAATAGTACATGTAGCAGAATGGGTCTCGATCCTTAAGCCCTTGATGATTGTGAACCCCTGTATGCCTTCTGCAATAACAGTTATGTTGGAATACAATCAATATGGTAAATAGTTTACCTTCAGCTAATTGACATGATTAACATTTTGTGTAAACTTTGTTGTTGTTTAAGTGATGATGATAGTATGTACCCAAACTAAAATTGTATCTGTTGAAATTAACTTTGAGGCATGTTATGAAAAACCTTTAGCTTGTCATGGATTTTGGATTTTAAAGTGTTTAGATGGTAAAATAAGATATACTATGATATAAAAAATAATGTGTTTATTTTCATACAATATTCTATGATATAAAAATAATGTCTTCATTTACAGAGGACATGGGTAGGGTGTTTTGTTTCTCTTTCCAGGTCAAAAAAGGTTGAAACTAGGGTTATTGTAGAAATATTCATACGTAGAATGAGAGGAGTTTGGTATCCCACATTTGTATGGTACCCAGTGTAAATTTCAAAAATTGGGTCGATCCATCCTGAAGTAGAAAAGCAAAATGAAAGTTCAGCTATGAAAAGATTCAAAACTAAATAATTGGTTCAATTGAACAGTTTCTGGTGAAAAAGTAAAAGGTCGGCTATACACATGATCTTATATGAAAATAATGACGTACTAAATTTAGATTTAGATTATATTCTGTGCATATATAGAAACTTTGGTATTAAAAAGTATCTGGTTTCTCAAAATAAAACTTTAAATGTTTAGGAGTGAAATTAACTTCGCATTCCAGGCAGGAGAGTTTCTTATAACCATCTTTTCAGATTGTAAATTATCAACAACCTAATGGGGGAAAAAAGGTTAAATGTAATCGTTTTAAAGCTGAATACCTAGCCAAATGAAAATAACTGACGAGGGATGAAAAATTTCCGTTCCAGGGAGAAGTTTCTTGTTACTGTCTTTTCAGATTATAAATTATCAACATCCTAATGATTTATTGATGCAAAATGTGGTCGTTTAAAAGCTGAATGTAACCAATGAGAGATGTCAACTTAAAATTCCAGGGAGAAGTTTCTTGTAACTCTCTTTTCAGATTATGAATTATCAACACCCTAATGTTAATTGAGGGCAAAATGGTCGTTTTTATAGCTGCCAAATTAAAATAACAATGGGGGATGTGGAATGACAGTTCCAGAGAGAAGTTTCTTGTTACTGTCTTTTCAGATTATAGATAGTCAACAACCTAATGATGGGGGGAAAAAAGGCAAATTGTGATAATTTTAAAGCTGAATGCCTAGCCATGGTCTTCGTAAAGGAAATTTAAATAAGCAACCAGTGATGTCGAGATTTTCAATTCCAGCGAGGAGTTTCTTGTAAATGTATTTTCAGAAATTAAAATATAGACTCCCTACATCCTGGTATATATGACACTTGTAACCTTTCATGAAATAAAGTTTTTAGACGCTTTCTTTATCAGGCTTAATACCACTTGAAATGCTTAAATGCTGTATCCATTAATATATAAAGGACGGATAAATTTAGGATGCAAGATGCACCACACCATAGTTTTGATGAGGGAGCTGCAGAATTCTGTATGTTGTATTTATAACCATTAATACTGATAATACTTTCATAGAATCGCTGCTGGAAACTGAATTGTTTAGCAGGCACATCATTAACTATAACTGACATGAACAAGTTTGCTTTGGTAATTTGTATTGCCGTCATTATGTTCAGGAATGTTTGCAACACTAATCGGTGCATTGATTTTTAGGCGATTATATAGTTTGGTCAAATTCAAGATGGGAAAATTATATTGTAAATGGTCTATTCTGCATATTTAGAAAATTAATATGGGAGTTGGGGGGTGACTTATTTGCATCAAATATTTGAATTAGCAGGGTGTAGATATACCATAAAACACTATCTTTGGAGATTTGGTAAAGATGGCTAAACCATTGATGATGGATGCTGCTCACTTTTAGATGACAAACTAACATAAGAGGGCCAATGAGAGTGTGTTGTGAAAAGTTGCTCTTGCACTTAGATTATAGGGAGCCTCTGATCTTGGGAGTATAAGAACTAGCGATTTGATGTTTCTATAGCCTTCTAATCTACTTTAAACAAATCCATGGTGGACCCAAATGGTGTACCTTAAGAAGTTGGTAATATTGTCAGTCTTTCTTGTTTCTTTTATATATATATATAATATATATATAGTAAACTGTTGTCATCATGAAGATGCATTTCATCAGACCTTTTTCTTTTGTGGCAAAGAGAAATTGCTATTGTAAAAAAAAAAATTCAATAAAATAAACTATGTACTGAATATTTGAATCCTAATTAACATTTTTTTAGGTTAACTTAGAAGATTTTTGTATAGACTTTTAATTCTTAATTTAAATATGTGATTTATAAAATGGGGAATGGGGAGGGAAGATAACAATTTCACAAGTTTGTATTTAGCAGGAGAAAGATTGACAAAGCTATAGTAGAAGCGATAATTGACAGGAAAAGTGCTACACACTTGGTGTATGAAATATTTACTAGCCAGTATAAAAAATGAACTGTTGATAATGTAAGATTCTTTACCAGGGTATGATGTCTTGACTTCCGGAGACTGGGTAAAAAGTTGTAATTAGTTTAATAGTTGCATGTATCATAGGCATATGCGTTGAATTATATTTACTTTTTTGTCTCATTAATACTGAATCTATTAACCTTTCTAAATGATAAATTTACAAATTATTAAGCTTCTCAACTTTCAAGTCTAATATTTTAGCTTAAATTAGAATGGTCTTACATTAATATTGAATCTATTATAGTTTTTCTGAATTATATGTGAATTCCTAAAATACTATAAAATTCATTATTTTGGGTTATTTACATAAAATGCTTGCAAGATTAAAAGTTAGTTAAAAAGGCTTTTGAAAGGCATATAGCAGTATTATATTATAGCATATTATTTTTTGCTGTTTGCGTTTAATATGTAGACTAATTCTTTTTCATATTTAAATTTTCTGCTATTGTTATTTATTATTAAACATCATATTGCCAATTATCGTTGCAATTCTTTACATTGTCAATATTGACTTTCGGATAAAATCTATCAAATAGTTTTGTGGATGTTCCTGCTTCTGTGTTGAGTGCAAATCATAGTGCCATTGTAAGATGTCATGCTCACTACATACTCCTACCGTAGCTAACCTAGCACCCTACCATCTAGAGGTAACTATATCCAGAAGCTGATGTATCCTAGGGTATATTTTGATTTTTCTATGAGAGCACTGTTTCGTATTCATAAATATTTTCTTCTTATTCTACTTTTCCATTAAAACATAGCTTGTGGTTGTATGCATTTTTGTTTTCATTTAGTTTAATAGTTAACATAACATAAATACTCCCAAGATATAGGATATTATAAATCTTGTATGCAGTTTATTTTGTTAGGGGGGTAAGGGGGCATTTACTTGTTTCATTGCATTGCAGGTCTTCTTCAAAGACGGCATTGGAAAATTATCAATCTTAAAAGTTAAAGACGAGATCAATGATGTACTGTAAACTGAAGATCAATTGCGAAGCTATTTTGAATGAAAGGTTAAATAGTAAGCTAGACTTTAAGCACGGCGTTTAGAGAAGAACATGCAGGAAATAGATTCATTTCAAATGTGAACGGCTTAAACTGAATCGATCGATATACACGTATCTCTTCATAAGTAAATCTTAAATAATGGTGTGGGTTTTTAATAAGGTATGTACTATAAGAAGCCACTGTTTTAGTTTTCTTTTTCTTGTGTAACAAAGTATGGTTGTTTTTCTTAAAACTCTGATCAGAAAGATTCTATAAAGTGTTTAACTGATTATTTACATTGAAGGGAGTTGCTGAATGAAGTTCGTCATATTTATTTATAACTATTGATAAAGATGGATGATGCTGGGCCTATATAATCACTGCTTGAAACTGAATTTTTTGGCTTGCTTAAGCCATTTTCATATTTAGTTGTAAATTGTTAATCTTAATCTGTTAACCGTTTTAATATCAATCAATTAATTGAATTCTAGAAAGTGATTATAATATTCAAGATGGCAAGATTACATGGTAATGTTTTTTCTGTATATTTAAAATATCAATATGGGGGTTGGGGTATTACACTAATATGATCTAGATATTTTGAATTGTTAGGGTAAGAGCTATAATAGAGATGGAAGTTAACTCGGTCATGAAGAGTCTTGAATGTCGCATTTTATCAAACCAGAGGGTACTGTATATTTGGTGAATTAAATCTACAATCCAGTAAAGAAGACGAAATGATTTTGGTGTTAAAAAGTGTACAACATTTTTCTTAAACCGGGTTAAAAGTTGTTTCATATTTGTGTAATTAGGTATTTTGCTTGTGTTAATTAGATACTATTGTCTCGTTAAAACTACATTCATTTTGTCTTTCTAAATTATAAAATATGAATTTTTCAACTCTTACTATCACATAAAATGTATAAATCTAGATTTTACAGAGAAATAGGTCGATGGGCAAACTTTTCTTGCTATCTTCAGCATCTTAAGAAAGCAATTCAAATTCAAATATTGACTATATTTAACCTTAAATCTACGAGTTTCTTACATCTTTGATTTTGGATTTATTAGGGCAGGGTTGTTTTATGACTTTATCTATCAAATAGATTTGCGGATGTTCCCGCTTCTGTGTTGAATGCAAGCAAGATAAACATACATCGAGACGTGCAAATCATAGTGCCTTCGTATGTCTTCGTGTTCATTATCTACTTCTACCTTGCCTAACCTAGCACCCTTCCATGTACATCCTAACAATAAGACGAGCTGTACAACTATATCCAGCAGCTGATGTACCTTGGGTTTAAGTCAGTATTCTTTGTGAGCACAGTTTCATCTGAATTATCATTTTCTTCTCCTTTTACTTGTTTCATTTTCATAACCGATTAATTTGGTTTTTCCGGTATAAATAATTATAGTTGCATACAATATAACCCGATTTATAGGAATATTATGATAATGAAAGGCGCAAAGATTGTTAATCCATTGAATTAAAAATTAATTGGATAAATTAATGTATCATGCTTTAATTTGATAAGGTTCTAGATGGAAAGTTTACTTGGTACTAGTCTATTCTGTTTAAAAAAAACATTGGGGTGGGGGGTAACACTTATATGCGTCGGATTTTTTGAATTTGCAGGGTCTAGATATGCCAGAATCGCTCATCTTTGGAGATATGGTAAGATGACTTGACCATGATGAAAGTTGCTGCATCCTTTGAAATATGATGGCCTAATCTAACTGTGCTTGGAGATTTTGTGTCATTGAATGTTAGCTAATCTGTTCCAGTTTCCATAGCCTTCCATCCTTCTCTATACAACATATGATTCTGCCAAGTCTGGTTTTAAGAAGTTTTTACAACTTTCAGGGTATTTCTTGTTGCTAATTTTATAAATGAATTTATATTTACTGATATAGAGTTGAAAACATCATGACATCAGGAGAAATTTTCATAGTGAGTAAATTTCTCATATTGCCACTATGTATTCTAATGTCGCTGATGCAAATGCTTCTGCAAGTGGAAAAGGGTTAATAACCAATGACTTTTTTTGAACAAAATTTATTCAAATTTGTAACATTATAAAATATTCAGATTTTGAAAGGTAAACTTATAAAGAAAAGTTATTTGGAAAAATCTGATTTGTCTTTAGGGGAATGGGGAGTTTTGTATTTAGCAGGACAAAGATTGAAAAAGATGTATATAAATAGAGAAGTTAGTTGACTTGGATATGCATGGTTTACGAACACCATAATTTTGTAAAACATAGAAGTTACTGCACATTTGGTGAATGCCATATTTACCAGCCAGTATAAAATTCTTAAAAACAACTTTCTGAGATGGGGTAAAAAGTAGTTTGTTTCATATTTGCATGTATCATAACCTGTAAATGTTATTGGATATAGGTACCAGTGTAATTAATAAATAAGTTATTTCTATTGTGTATTGACACATTAAAACTGGATTAATTTATCTATATATAGATCTGAATTGTAAAATATCTCGCCATGACTTTAAAAATCTGATGCACCAATTATATTTCATATTATAAAATTTAAATTTCTTGCTTTAATTAATGAGCATATTCAACCTTTTATCCGTGTTTCTTCTCTCTGTCTTTTTTGGATTAACTACTTTTAGAATGTTAGGGCAGGGTTGTTGTTTATGCCTTTACCTATCAAATAGTTTTCAAGATGTTCTGTGTAGAGTGCAAGCCAGATAAATTGTCTAGATGTGCAAGACGCCTTTGTAAGATGCCATTTTCGCTACCTACTCCTACCTTAGCTAACCTTGCAGTGTACCATCTAGTGGATATTATATACACCCTAACAATAAGACTACCTGTACAATTGTATCTAGCAGAAGATGTATCATGGGGTATATGTTCTTTGTGAGTACTTTCATCTAAATTAATATGTTCTTTTGCCTACCATAATTCTCATAATTAACAATGCAGTTTTTTAATGTCATTTTAGTTTAATGATTTCACATTTGATATAGTTACATTTTGGTATTGTTGACAGTGTGTTTTGTTTGGGGGAAGGGGTCATTCACTTGTTTGATTGCATTCCAGATCTTTTCCAAAGACCGCATTGAAAGGTTATCTAGCTTTAAAGATGAGTTGTCATTGATGTACTGTTAACTGAAGATCAAATGCGAAGCTATATTGAATCTGAAACATCTCTGAGTGGAAGTAAATTCGATGTACAGTGGGATTTGTAGATTGGGCAAAACTTTTCTTGATTTTTTCAGAATCTTAAGAAAGCAATTCCAATTCAAGTTATAATTCAAAAGGCTGAAAGAAAGTGGATGTGGTAATCTTGAATGACCTTCTGTTTGGTTTCTTTTGAGTTTGATGTTGGATGAAAAGGCTGTAGAGTATTTTGATTATTAATTTATTTGCCGTTTGCCTTAATATATCTCCCAAATTATTTTCACATATAAAATGTTTCGATTTCTGCTTGTGGCAATGCCTGGCAGGATGACGTCATGTGGATATCATTTCTCCTTTGACTGCCAGTCCATCAAGATTTCATTTACTAGCTTAATGGCATGTGACACACTTTTCTTGGACTATATTTAACCTTGAATCTCGGGAGTTTCGTTACATCTTTGATATTGAGGTGTTTTTTTATTTGTTTTAGAATGTTGGGGCAGGGTTGTTATTATTTTACCTATCAAATAGTTTTTAGGATGTTCCCGCTTCTGTGTTAAGTGCAAGCCAGATAAACAAGCCTCTTGACATGCAAGTCATAGTGCCTTCGTATGATGTCGTGTTCACTACCTACTCCTACCTAAGCTAACCTAGCAGCCTATCATCTAGCGGTTATTATATACACCCTAACAATAAGACTACCTGTACAACTTTATCCAGCAGCTGATGTAGCTCGGTATCTTTTTACTTGTTCCATTTTTATAACTCGTTACTAAATAAATCAGTTTTGTTAAATTATGTTTTTCCAGTTAAATAAGTGATTGCATACAATATTACCTGATTTATAGGTATATGATAATAATGAAAGGTGTGAAGATTGTTTATACATTTAAATAAAAAATTAACTGAATGCTGGATCATGTTTTAATTTGAAAAGTTCTAGATGGAAAGAAAACTTGGTACTTGTTCTATTCTTTATACTTAACATATAGGGAGTGGGGGGGTAATACTTACACGCGTCTAAGATTTTTGAATTCACAGGCAGGGTATAGATATGCCAGAAATACTATCTTTGGAGATATGGTAAAGATGACTTGATGATTGATGAAAGCTGCTGCACCCTTTTAAATATGATGAATTAACCTAAATGCGCCCAGAGATTTTGTGTCGTGGAATGTTTGCTTATCTGTTTTAGTTAACATAGCCTTTCATTCTTCTCTACACAAATTGATGATTCTGCCAAGTCTGCTTTAAGACGGTTATACAATTTTCAGGGTATTGTTAGTTTCTTTTTGATATTTTTATAAATGAAATTATATTTACTGATAGCGACATGGGGAGAAATTTTCATAATGAGTAAATTTCTCATTTTGCCACTGTTTTCTAATATCGCTGATGCAGATGCTTCTGCGAGTGTGAAAGGATTTATTACCAATGACTTTTTAAAAAACAAAAGGATTCAAATTTGTAACATTATAAAATCTTTAAATTACGAAGAAAAAATATGCAGATTTTAAAAGGTAAACTTGCAAAGAAAAGTTTGTTTGAAAAATGTTTTTAATCCGATTTTTCATGTTTGTAATTTCAAATAGGGGAATGGGGAGGGAATATTCAATTTGACCAAGTTTTGTATTTAGCAGGACAAAGATTGAAAAGCTGTAATAGAGAAGTTAGTTGACTTGGACATAGAGTTATAGGAATACCATATTTTTGTAAAACATAGAGAAGTTACTGCACATTTGGTGAATGCGATATTTACAGTGTATAAAAATATGATTTGTTGATAATTTAGGATTCTTCGACAGTCTTAAAAACAACTTTCTGAGATGGGGTAAAAAGTAGTTTGTTTCATATTTGCACGTAAATGTTATTGGATATAGGTATCAGTGTAATTAATAAATAATTTATTTCTATTGAGTATTGACACATTAAAACTTGATTAATTTATCTTTCTGTAAAATATCTCGCCATGACTTTAAATCTGATGCACCAATTATATTTCATATTATAAAAAGTGAACTTTCCTGCTTTAATTATTGAGCATATTCAACCTTTTATCTGTGTTTCTTCTATCTGTCTTTTGGATTAATTACTTTAAGAATTTTAAGGCAGGGTTGTTTATGATTTTACCTTTCAAATAGTTTTGAGGATGTTCTGTGTTGAGTGCAAGCCAGATAAATTGTCTAGATGTGCAAGACACCTTTGTAAGATGCCATTATTGCTACCTACTCCTACGTTGGCTAACCTTGAAGTGAACCATCTAGTGGATATTATATTAATATACATCCTAACAATAAGACTACCTGTACAATTGTATCTAGCAAAAGATGTATCATGGGGTATATGTTCTTTGTGAGTACTTCCATCTAAATTAATATGTTCTTTTGCCTACTATAATTCTCATAACTAACAATGCAGTTTTTTGTAATGTTATTTTAGTTTTAGGATTTCGCATTTTATATAGTTTCCTACTAAAAATATTATGGTATTGTTGACAGTGTGTTTCGTTTGGGGGGAAAGGGGTCATTCACTTGTTTGATTGCATTCCAGGTCTTTTCCAAAGACAGCAATGAAAACTGAAGATGAAATTTGAAGCTGTATTGAATCTGAAACATCTCTATGAGTGGAAGTATTTTTGATGAACAGGGGGGATTTGTAGATTGGGCAAATTTATCTGGCTATTTTCAGAATCTTCAGAAAGCAATTCCAATTCAAGTAAAAATCAAAAGGCTGAAAGAAAGTGGATGTGGTAATCTTGAATGACTTAGTGTTGGATTCTTTTGAGTTGGATGTTGGCTGAAAAAAGCCGTTGAGTATTTTGATTATTAATGTATTTGCTGTTTGCCTTAACATTTGCACCAAATTCTATTCACATATATAAAATGTTTCGATTTCTGCTTGTGACAATGCCTAACAGGCTGAATGACATGTCAACATCATTTCTCCTTTGACTGCCTGTCATCAAGCTTTCATTTACTAACTTAATGTTATGTGACACATGTATCTTCGATTATTCTGGTTTTACTGACTATATAGAACCTATTTCTTTATATCTTTAATATTGAATTTTGGATTTGTTGGCTTTAGAATGTTGGGGCAGGGTTGTTGTTTTATGATTTTACCTATCAAATAGTTTTGTGGATGTACCCTGCTTCTGTGGTTAATGCAAGCCTGATAAATAAACATCAAGACATGCAAGCTATAGTGCCTTCGTTAGATGTCATGTTCACTACCTACTCCTACCTTAGCTAACCAAGCAGCCTATCATCAAGTGGTTATTATATACGCCCTAACAATAAGACTACCTGTACAACTATATCCAGCAGCAGATGTACATCAGGGTATAAGTCGGTATTCTTTGTGAGCACAGTTTCATTTGAATTAACATTTCTTCTCCTTTTACTTGTTTCATTTTCATAACTCGTTACTAAATAGTAATTCAGTTTTGTTATTAGATGGTTTACCAGTTAAATAATTATAATCAATTACCACCTGATTTATAGGTATATGATAATACTGAAAGGTGTGAAGATTGTTAATACATTTAAATAAAAATTAATTGGGTACTACTGGATCATGTTTTAATTTGATAAAATTCTAGATGGCAAGATAACTTGGTACTTGTTCTATTTTGTATAATTAACATACAGGGGGGGGTAACACTTATATATGCATCAGATTTTTTGAATTCGCAGGCAGGGTATAGATATGCCAGAATCGCTCATCTTTGGAGATATGGTAAAGATGACTTGACCATTGATGAAAGCTCCTGCACGCTTTTAAATGCGCCCGGAGATTTTGTGTTGTTGAACGTTTGCTCATCCGTTATAGTTTCCATAGCCTTCCATTCTTTGGTATACAACTGGATGATTCTGCCAAGTCTGCTTTAAGAAGGTTATACAATTTTCATGGTATTGCTGGTTTCTTTTTGTTATTTTTATAAATGAAATTATATTGACTTAATATAGGGTTGATAACAAAGTGACATCAGAAGAAATTTTCATAATGAGTAAATTTCTCGTTTTGCCAATTGATTTCTTATGTCGCTGATGCAGATGCTTCAAGGTTGATAACGAATGACCTTAAAACAAGAAGGATTAAAATTTGTAACGTTATATAAACATTCAATTACAAAGAAAATATATGCAGATTTTTAAAGGTAAACCTGCAAAGAAAAGTTTTCTGGAAAAAATGTTTTTAATCTGATTTGTCATGTTTGTGATTTCAAATAGGGGAATAGGGAGGGACTATACAATTTGATAAGTTTTGTATTTAGCAGGACAAAGATTGAAAAAGATGTAATAGAGAAGTTAGTTGACTTGGATATGCATGGTTTTAGGAACACCATAATTTTGTAAAACAGAAGTTACTACACATTTGGTGAATGCCATATTTACCAGCCAGTATAAAATATGAATTGTTGATAATGTAGTCTTCACCAGTCTTAAAAACAACTTTCTAAGATGGGGGTAAATAGTAGATTGTTTCATATTTGCATGTATCATGAGCTGTAAATGTTATTGGATATAGGTACCAGTGTAATTAATAGATAATTTATTTATATTGTGTATTGACACATTAAAACTGGATTAATTTATCTTTCTGTAAAATATCTCGCCATGACTTAAATCTGATGCACCAATTATATTTCATATTATAAAAGTTGAACTTTCCTGCTTTAATTATTGAGCATATTTAACCTTTTATCTGTGTGTTTCTTCTATCTGTCTTTTGGATTAACTACTTTTAGAATGTTAGGGCAGGGTTATTGTTTATGATTATAACTATCAAATAGTTTTGAGGATGTTCCGTGTTGAATGCAAGCCAGATAAATTGTCTAGATGTGAAAGATGCCATTTTCGCTACCTACTCCTACCTTAGCTAACCTTGCAGTGTACCATCTAGTGGATATTATATACAGCCTAACCATAAGACTACCTGTACAATTGTATCTAGCAAAAGATGTATCATGGGGTATATGTTCTTTGTGAGTACTTCCATCTAAATTAATATTTTCTTTTGCCTACCATAATTCTCATAACTAATTATGCAGTTTTTTAATGTCATTTTAGTTTAATGATTTCACATTTTATACATACTTTCATCTAAATTGATATTTTCTTTTGCCTACCATAATTCTCATTACTAATTATGCGGTTTTTTAATGTCATTTTAGTTAAATGATTTCACATTTTATACTGTTTCCTAAAAGATAAGCTTATACATGTTATGCCGGCAGTGTGTTTTGTTTGGGGGGGAAAGGGTTCATTCACTTGTTTGATTGCATTACAGATATTTTCCAAAGACAGCATTGAAAGGTTGTCTAGCTTAAAGATGAGAAATCATTGATGTACTTTTAACTGAAGATCAAATGTGAAGCTGTATTGAATCTGAAACGTCTTGAGTGGAAGTAAATTTGATTTGTAGATGGGGAAAACTTTTCTTGCTATTTTCAGAATCTTAAGAAAGCAATTCCAATTCAAGTAATAAATCAAAAGGCTGAAAGAAAATGGATGTGGTATTCTGGAATGACCTTATGTTTGGATTCTTTTGAGTTTGATGTTGACTAATGGCATGTGACACATGTTTCTTTAACTATATGTAACCTTTAATTACATATTAATTTTAGAGTTTCTTTACATCTTTGATATGTTAGCCTTAGAATGTTGGGGCAGGGTTGTTGTTTATGATTTAACGTATCAAATAATTTTGAGGATGTTCCCGCTCCTATGTTAAGTGCAAACCAGATAAACAAGCGTCTTGACATGCAAGTCATAGTGCCTTTGTATGATGTTGTGTTCACTACCTACTCCTACCTAAGCTAACCTAGCAGCCTATCATGTAGCAGTTATTATATACACCCTAACAATAAGACTACCTGTACAACTTTATTCAGCAGCTGATGTACCTCGGGTAAACAGTATTCTTCTGTGTGAGCTCCGTTTCATCTGAATTAAAAAAAAAAAATTGTTTCATTTTCATAACTCGTTGCTAAATAATAATTCAGTTTTATAATAAGAGGTTAACCATTTAAATAATCATAATCGATAACGATATCTCCTGATTTATAGGTATATGATGATAATGAAAGGTGTGAAGATTGTTGATACATTTAAATAAAAATTAATTGGATACTGGATCATGTTTTAATTGGATAAAATTCTAGATTGCAAGATAACTTGGTACTTGTTCTATTCTGTATGATAAGTATATGCACATGGGGAATGGGGGGGTATTGCTTACATGCATTAGATATTTTGAATTCACAGGGTATATTTCTTTAGAGAGATGACTTGATCATTAATGAAAGCTGCTGCACCCTTTATAGATATGATGAACACCTTAAAGCGCTGGAAGATTTTGTGTTGTGAAAAGTTTGCTAATCTGTTCAAGTTTCCATGGCCTTCCGTTCTTCTCTAGTCAACTCATTGATTCTGCACAGTCTGGTGTAAGAAGTTTATACAATTTTCAGGGTAGTACTTGTTTCTTTTTGCTATTTTTATACATGAAATAATATTTACCAATATAGATTTGAAAACATTGTGACATCGGGAGAAATTTTAATAATGAATAAATTTCTTGTTTTGCCACTATGTTTTCCAATGTTGCAGATGCTTCTGCAAGTGGTAAAGGATTAAAAACCAATGAATTTTTAAAAAACAAAAGGATTAAAATTTGTATCATTATAAAAACATTAAATTACGAAGAAAAAATATTGGTAAACTTGCAAAGAAAAGTATTTTTGGAAAAATGTTTTTAATCCGATTTGTCATATTTGTGATTTCAAATCGGGGGAATGGGGAGGGAATATTCAATTTGACAAGTTTTTTATTTAGCAGGACAAAGATTGAAAAAGCTCTTATAGAGAAGTTGGGTGACTTGGACATGCATGGTTTAGGAACGCCACATTTTTTCTAAAACATGGAAGTTACTCTAATCTTATAACCTTTTTCCGAGATGGGTAAAAAGCATGTATTTGCATGTACCATAAGCTGTAAATGGTTATTTAATATAGGTACCAGTGTATTCGATAAATAATTTACTTCTTTTGTGTACTGGATTAAATTATCTTTCTGAGTTATAAAATATGAATAATTTAACTTCTCAACCATCACTAAAATCTGATGCACCAATAATATTTGATATTATAAAAGTTTAAATTTCTTGCTTTTATTATTAAGCATATTCAACCTTTAGAATCTGTTTGGATTAGTTGCCTTTATCTTTAGAATTTTGGGAAAGAGGGTTGTTGTTTATGTTTTTACCAAATAGTTTTGCGAATGATCCCACTTCTACGTTGAGTGCAAGCCAGATAAACTTAATTGTCCAGATGTGCAAGCCGCTTTGTAAGATGCTATTCTCACTACCTACTCCTACCTTTGCTGACCTTGCAGCCTACCATCTAGTGGATATTATATACACCCTAGCAATAAGACTACCTGTACAACTATATCTAGCAGAAGATGTATCATAGGGTATATTTTGATATTGTCTTGTGAGCACTTTATCTAAATTAATATTTTCTTTTACCTTAAATAATTCTCATAACTAAATATGCAGTTTTGTGATGTTATTTTACTGAATTGATTCACATAGTTATATAAATGGTTCACATTTTACACAGATTGTCAAGTTTTAGCTTGTAATCTTATTGTCTACAGTTTGTTTTGTTTGGGGGGGAAAGGGGGCATTCACTTATTTGATTGCATTACAGATATTTTTCAAAGACCGCATTGGAAGGTTATCTAGCTTAAAGATGAGAAATCATTGATGTACTACTGAAGATCAAATGCGAAGCTTTATTGAATGATGGGTTAAATAGTAAGAGAGACTTTAACCCTTTCCAACATATAACAAATCTGAAACATCTATGAATGGAAGTTAATTTTGATGAAACGAGTTGAAAACATTGTGGCAACAGAAGCAATTTCTTCTTTTGCCACAATGTTTTCAAAAGATGTCTGCTACACATTTTGTCTGCAAGTCGGAAAGGGTTAAGAAGTGATTAGAGAAGAAATAGATTATTAATTTTTCGACAGAATTACCAAGCTAAAAGAAGCTGTGAAACCATTAACAATTTAACTGATATGGAAGTAATCTTAAGTGTTGTATTTATTTATAAATATTAATAAAGATGGATAATACTTGGTAGATAGAATCGCTGCTTGAAATTGAATTATCACTTGTATACTGGGATAATCTTTTTTATCAGGAGACTGTTTTTAACTTAATCTATTTATTGAATTCTAGAAGGTGATTGTATAGCTTGGTTATATTTATAATATGAATGTTGGGGTATGAGGGGTGGGTTGAAAACTAATATGCTTAAGATATTTTGAATCGGCAGGGTATAGATATGCTTTGGAAGATCTGTAAATTTCGAGGTGTGGTAAAGATGACTCGGCCCTTGATAAAAGACGCTGCACAGTTCAACATGATAATTTAACATGAAGGCGTGTATTGGGAAAAGTTGCTTATCCGACACTTACAAAGGATACTTGGGAGTCTTTGACCTGAGAGAGCAAGAACAAGTGATTCGATGTTTCTTCCATTCTACTCGGTACTTGACCACTTGTACAGGCAATTTTTTAAAGAATATTGGGAAAAGCAGATATTGCTGATAAGCAATTCCTCCATTTGTCAATGTTTTCAACTTCATTATCTCTTTTACACCTTTCATGGTTTTCATTTTTTTTTTTTAAATCTTTTGCTGTATACATACATGTAGGAAAGGGTTTTGAAATAAGGTTGTAAAATGTAACATGGTAGCTTTGATTTTTTTTCTTTTTATTCATCTTATTTAATTATAAAAAAAATTAAGACTAAACTCTCTGAATCCTAATTTATAATTTCTAGATGCAAATAGTTAAAGTGGAAGAATCCATTTCAGAAAATTTCTAAATCCTCATGTTTTTAATTGAATGTTTCAAATGGGATGAATTGGGAGGGAAGAAAATATGAAAGTTTGTATTTAACAGGACAAAGATTTATAAAGCTTTAAAAGAGACGATAGTTACCATGGTAATGGATGGACATTTGGAACAACACCTTTTTGTAAAACCAGAGGTCGCTGTTCATTTGGTGTATTATAATCTATCCTGTATAGAAGATGAAATGTAGTTGTGTAGTGCGATGTCGAACCCTTTTCCGCGACGGGTAAAAAGTAGCTAGTTTCATATCATAAGCTGTAGTTGTCATTGAATATAAGTACTAGTATTAATTAATAATAATTAACTTCCATCGTCACATTAATAATGAATCTTTCTTAATTCTAACTTATAAACTTTAAAACTTTACTAGCATAAAACAGTGTATAAGATCTAGATATAAGGGGGTATATGTTGATGCGGCAAACTTTTCTATCTCTTTCTTCCAGAATCCTCTAAAAAAGGATTAAATAACAGAGTTAAATTTAAAAAGGCTGAAAGGGAGTAGATGTGGTAAAGTGACTTATTGTTTGGATTCTTGTACTAATAAGTTGTAATGATTGGAGAAATAGCATATTTTATATATTAATGATTTGGCTGTTTGCTTCAACATGTGCACCAATGCCATCTCATATTAAGTTACAATTTCATGCTTTTATTATTAGCATATTAAACCTCTTTATCCCTGCATTTTTTTACATCTTTAAATTTTGAATTTTGGATTTGTTACTTAAGAATGTTAATTAAGACCAGGTTGTTCATGCTTTTACCCATTAATAGTTATGCGGATGCCGACTTTAGTGTTGAGTGCAAGGAAACTAACTCGTATTGACATGCAAGCCAAAGTGCCTTTGTTAGATGTCATTTTCACTACTAGCTACTCCAACCAAAGCCAAACAAGCAGCCTACCATCTAGAGGTTTTATATACACCCTAACACTTAGACTACCTGTACATCTATATCTAGCAGGCTGCAGGCAATGCATCATGGTATATTTTCATATTGTTCTTTGTGAAAACGGTTTCATGTAAATTCACATTTTCTCATTTTCTTATATTTTCCATTAACACTTTACTAATTTATGCAGTGGTTGTTGCAGTTTTCTGACACTCTTTACACATCTGCTGAATCCATTTTTGTGAAGCCTGTGCCACCAGTATAGAGCCAGGCCATTCGGTGAAACCGCACCATCTGACCAGGATCTATACTGTTGGGTGATCAACTCAACATTTTATCTTGATATTCATAGCTGTGGACTTTTCCATATGCAGTGCTGGACTCTATTTTAAAAATTCAGCTTGTAATAATAATGGATTTAAAGCGATAGGGAAATACTCTTGATTGATTGCAATTTGTTTTTTGGGGGGAAGGGGAGCATTCACTTGTTTGAATACATTACAGGTACATTGGATAATTATCTAACCTTAAAGATGAGTAATGTTTGTATTGTAGACAGAAGATAAAAGTGCTCAATGATATGCTGAATTAAAGGTCTAGAAAGCCAGTTTTTAAAGAAGATTGTGAAGGAAATAATTAGATTTGATGTAATTTCAAATGTGAATGCTTTACTTGATAGAATTAAAATTAAATAAAAATTAAATAGGTTTCAAAAAGCTTATTCTATTAGTTTGGATTTGGTTTTAAATCTTCTTAAGAATTGTTGACCTTCATAATTGGATATGGATGTTTTTCTTGATACTTTCACGACAGAATCGCCAAGCTAGGGATGCTGTAAAGCCTTGAGCTGACAGACTTGCTGATATGGAAGTTCTTTTGTTGATTGTATTGGACCAATAGCTGGAAGTCTGGTCTTGTAAAGAATGGCGTGTTTTATTTCAATTGTTGTGGTTTTTGTCGGATGTTGAGGTTGGTTGTTGATAGTTTGTTTATATTGCAATAATTTTTAATTATACATAATTGTATGCACATGACAGAGCTATTTTTTCTTGTTTGTTATTGTTGTTTAATTGGTCTTTTTCTTGGCAGTTTCTTGACTGTGATATTGATTTTGTGTGTTCTTTTAAAAAGTATCTTTCCAGTTTTTGATGACTTTTACCATTGGACTAAATTTGAGCAAAGGAAAAGTCTAGAAGACCACTTATAGTCAGTTGAGCAGACTTCACCAGGATGGAAAATAAGATAGATAAGCAAGTGTATAACCCATTTAAGGACGTGTTTATTCTTTGGACCATAGCAAAATATATTTTTTTTAGTCAGGGGGGTGAGAAAACACCCTTTACGCTGGTCTTGAGCATTGGGAAATCATACCACCCCCTTCCACAGTGGAGTAGGGTTGGGTATCCGGCTCGCAGCATATACCTGACTTTTCGGCATCAAACAAGTTTTTTTCACAACAGTTCGAAAATAGCATGTTAGGAAAACTATATTAAACTATTTCACCTGTTCAATGACTGGTTTACAGCTTCAACACATCTAAGAGCCAATAGTAAATTAATAAGTTAAAAATCTTACCTGAAAGTCTTGGAAGTAATAATTATTAAATATGTAAGGCCTAAGAGCGTTCTGTTCTAAGTAGTACTTATTTTCAACATGCATTTTTAAGGATAGGACATTTCGTGTGAAGAAAAAAAGATGGAATTTTATATTAAAAACCCCGAACAAAATTACCTGATTTTAAAAAGCTAATGCAACTTCAAGAATTTTTGAATATTAAAACTGTTGCTGTGATATAACTGAAATAATGTTGAAAGTGGCGTAAAACCCAAATAAAACAAAGAATATTAAAACTGAAGTGTAATATTTCTTTGAAAATGTAAACATCTATTATAAATTATAAAGTGCAAGTTAAATCATGCCATCATTTTAAAAACTTGTTTGTATGTAACTATCAATTAAGAGAACCCAAATGATTACAGCAAATGGGTATGCCACAACCTGATTTGGGTATAGTAAAGTTGTTAGGCGATTTATTAAACTCAAAAGTGAATGTAAATGGATATTCAGATGTACTAGTAGCTAATTTTAGGATTTGAGCTAATAAACCAGATCATTTGATACAGACTTTTCAAAATTAAAAATACTGTTGATGAAATGTGTAATATGATTATAAAATTACATTTGGCATTATAAAATAAAAGATGTAAACGTTATTTATGACTCTGTATTTTGTTCTTCCTTTGTATAGACCTGTTTACCGAGAGTTCTAGACATGGAGCAAGTAGCTTTAGTCGCACAATATTTCTATTATTTAACCCTATATAGTGCATGCTCAATAGAATCGTCATGCTGGGATGATTCCTTTTGAGGACCCATAACATAGGGTTTGAAAGTCTTGATTGAAAATTTAGAAAATCAAATATTGCCCTTTTCTAGAACTAGGCTTTACCCATTCAGAGAACCAACAATATAGCAAGATTTTGGATCGAATATTTGTTCAACAAAATGTTATTGAAATGTTTAAAGCGTTGTTCAACAAATCTCAAAATCGATCACCTGATATGTCATTTAAGTCTAGTCCAACTGGAGTAGGAGTAGACTGTTGTCTATTATCAGGTGAAATGTTAAAATTCCATTACTGTTGCTGTGTCTATGAATGACATTTTCAAGCGGAAAGAGAGAAGCATTCAACGATACTGAAATTGGTCTCGGGATCGATTATCATGAGATTCATTTATACCATAACCCTTTGGTATTTTACTTTGAGTGTGCTTTGAAAACATACACATCTTGACCCTTTGCATATACAACATCTGCATGAGACGACTGCCCATATATAGGCAAAAATATAGAAACTCTGGAAGAATGAAAGTAACTATATAATAGTTGAAAACGTCGTGGCAACAGTTGACATGGAATATGTAGTATACACTGAATCAGTTTAGTGATTGTTCAACATGCAGGAAATATACTGATGTGAGCCTTTCTTCTTCATTATTATTGCCAAATAAGAGATCAATTCAATTTCCACAAGTTTTGCCTGAATGTCTCTTGCCACTTTCATTCAGTGAAGCAGTTTGTTCGTACCAGAGGAGACTAACTGTGATTCAATTGGTAGATTGACGAACGTTCTGGAAATGAATTGACCACAGCCTTAAACAAATGAAAGGGACCAACTTACGCGTAACAAATGTGAAGGCAGCATTTTCCCCTTCTAACTTTCAACCTTCCCACATGGACTTGAAAATCTCCAGATGGGTTGAAGATTTTGTTAGTATGGTGTTTTAAAGTCGCTTTCAACAGTATTTTGGTCACGAGGTATTTCCTGGATAAACTAGAAATATCACTGATGGTGATGAATACCCCCAGCTGGTGCCTGACAAGAGGCCATAACTCAACTAGGTTTGGTATCAATCATTCTTGTGAAGTTATATTGAATTCTGACCAAGGGTTGCTGAGAAATGGATTCACAAGAAAATCTACAGACCGACCGACAAGCGCGACTCCTATATAACCCCCATATACTATGTATCTGGGGGTATAATTACCAGTATTCCTGATAACTTCTTCTGACACCAGCATACCCGATTACCAACGAGGGAAGCCACTACTACCATTTTTAGCTCGGCCATTCAGAGAATACGAGAGCTATTGTACTGGCGTTGGTGTTTCACATTTGTTTTGCATGCAAGTCTACCATAGCTCAGTTACCACTAAATGTATTGCAAAAGCCAAATATAAATTTTTTGAATAGGGGCGATTTTACACATTTCAGTTTTATTGGTCCTCGAACCCTTTCCCTGATAGACATTTTCTGACACCTCTCAAGCAGACGGCCTTTTGAAAATATGTGATAAAAGAAGAGGTGTCCGATGTTTGACAAAAGCCACCGACGTGCGTTATTCATCTTGCACCAATGGGCCAACAGTCTATGTGGAAAAGAAGCCAGTTGCTTGGAAAGTATGTTGTGTGGAATACTGGTGTGAGAAAGCCAGGAGACACGTGTGTCTGTGAACTGGCCGCCGTGATATGACTGAACAAGAGTGCCAGTGCCGCCACAAAATATAAAGATCAAGATTGGTCCTTTTAATTATTGCTTTTAACATGTCTGTATACATAAGCTCAAAATGAAGTCTGTGAGACCAGTTAGCTTAGCTGGAAAGGCTCTACTACCCAGGGACCTGAGATCAAGGTTGCCTGGGTAGTAGGTTCGATCCCTGCAGGGGAAGCCGTGTGTTGCCTTGAGCAAAACAGTTTAACCACACTTGTTCAGAGTTGAAAGTCTTACTCTAGTTACCAGCCTAGCTGACTTTGGTATTAACTAAAAGTGAATATGCTATAGACCAAGTTTCGAAAGGCATAACTATTGCTGAACCGGAAAATACCTGCTTCATGCACATCTACCCATTATAGTAATGATATTGACCAAGTTTTGAAAAGATTCAGTCAGAAACGTAGGAAGAGTTGCGTTCACAAGCCGCAATATCAATCAGCTACAGAGACTAAGTTACAAGGAACATAAATCTTGCAAAAATCAATGAACCGGAAAATCGTCGCTTCATGCACATCTACTCATAGTCATGACATTGACCAAGTTTTGAAAAGATACGGTCAGAAACGTAGGAGGAGTTGCGTTCACAAGAAATCAATCAGCTACAGAGACTTAAGTTACAAAAGGGACATAAATCTTGCAAAAATCAATGAACCGGAAAATCGCCGCTTCATGCACATCTACCCATTATAGTCATGACATTGACCAAGTTTTGAAAAGATTCGGTCAGAAACAGGAGGAGTTGCGTTCACAAGGCTGCAATATCAATCGGCTACAGAGACTAAGTTACAAGGGACATAAATCTTGCAAATATCAATGAACCGGAAAATCGCCGCTTCATGCACATCTACACATTATAGTTATGACATTGACCAAGTTTTGAAAAGATACGGTCCGAAACGTAGGAGGAGTTGCGTTCACAAGAAATGGACGTACGGACGGACGGACAGACGGAGAAGATGACGCCAATATACGACTGCCTCTGGCGGCGTATAAAAATTGTTGAAAACGCGTTGAGCCCTAATCAATCAACGAGCAATTTCTCCTTTCGTCACAATTTTTTTCAAGTCTTCAATTATTGTACTTTCATTTTACCCTTGCCCATATATAGAAGCCTCGCAGCAGACAAATTTAGAAAACATTGACAAATGGCTCAATTGCTCATAATGCTTTTGCCACAATGTTTTCAACCCAGTTTAATAATTTCACTTCCCTTTATCGAGATTTGCCTCATTTATGTGGGCATGTTTTCAAAGTCATCTGCTGCAGAGTTGTCAGAAAGCGACTACTATTGGCAAAGGTACACACCTATATTCTCACGAATGCAGTGGACAGAAATGATGTATGCAGATGTATGATGAACATGCAACAAATCTGCAGCAGACAACTGAAATTATTTAGGCAAAATCGCTCAAAATATAGGTATAACCACTGAAAACATGGCAAATAGAGAAATTGCTCAAAAGTCGTCTGCTGCAGAGGCGTCAGAAATTGTCTATATGTGGGAAAGGGTTATATTTCACAGCAGCCTTTTGGGAAATGCATTAAAATAGCAACAACATGTTACATTACATTTATTATAATTTTATTTATTTTCAACAAAACAATCCATACATAAAAACATTATCCTACAACACTTGTCAGTCTCTCATCTGCAAGGAAATTTCATCTGGATGCTTCTTGCAATATTCTTTTCTGTAAATAGAGAAAGATGAATTTTAAATGTAAACCAAAAAGATATAAAGAAAACAATAACTCTATCTCGCATGCAGACAAATTTTAACTAGAACTATCACTGAATGTGATTAATACCCCCGAACGTCGCCCTGATAGGAAAGGTAGTGGATTATTCAGAAACCCACCTTAAATTCCAACTTGTAGTTTTAAAGATAATCTCTGGACAAAAAATAAATAAGAAAGGGCGATGAAAATTATTCTACAATCAAGAAAATTGTAACAAAGGGCAATAAATCTGTAATTAGCTAAAACAGAGTTATGGTTCTTGTTCACTGCACTTCCTCTCAATGTGTTGTATCATAGTATGAACTTTTATTAAATCCAATCTAGTAGTTTTGAAATTATTCTACGCTCAACAAAAAGTAACAATGGGCAATAACCATTGCTCTAACATTGTATGCAGTTATATTAGATTAAGTAATTCTCCGGACAAGAAAAAGTAACAAAGGGCAATAACAGTGTATTTAGGTAAAATAAGAGTTATGGTTCCGTACCCCGCTCTTCCTCTCAATGTGTTGTATCATCGTATGAAGTGTTATTAAATTCCAACAATTAGCTTTAAAGTTATGCTCCGGACAAGACTATATGAACAAGAAAAAGTAACAAAGCGCAATAACTCTGTAATTAAGTTAATTAGAGTTATGGTTATTGTACACTGCACTTCCTCTAATTGTGCTCTACCATTGTATGCAATTTTATTAGATTCCATCTATTAGTTATTAAGTAATTCTCCGGACAAGAAAAAGTAACAAAGGGCAATAACTCTGTATTAATGTAAAGAGGAGTTATGGTGTCTGTACACTGCACTTCCTCTCCATGTGTTGTATAATCATATGAAGTTTTATTAAATTCCAACAATTAGTTTTAAAGTTATGCTCCCGACAAGACTACGCACAAGAAAAAGTAACAAAGGGCAATAACTCTGTATTTAGGTAAAATAGAGTTATAGTTCCTGTACACCACATTTCCTCTAAATGTGTTGTATCATCACATGAAATTTTTATTAAAATCCAACTATTAGTTTTAAAGTTATGCTCGGAACAAGGAAAATCGCAACTGACTCAAATATACCCCTCTAAACTTCGTTTATCGGGGGTATAAAAACATTGTGGCAAAAGTAGACCATATGAAATGTCTCCCATTGACTCCATATTTTCAACACTCCAATAAGTATATTTTCAAGTATAAATATTTTTCATGTGTTTGCCTAGAAGGTCGAAAGCTGCCGATTTTGTTTTTTGTGGGAAAGGTTTACTTTCAATAATTGTTTGTAAGCATTTGAATCAATTTAGCAAACATAGATGCATTTCTATTACAAATATGGTCAATGTTGCACTTCTACTGAGTACAACACTTTAAACATTCTTCTTAATTCACAACTTTTACATTGACTATTAAAGACCTTCAGTGGACAGAAACCAGCACTTGGGTGAAAACATATGCTTTTGTTTACCCTTTCTCACATACAGAAGACGACCCTTGAAAACATAGTAGCAAAGGGTAATGAGCAATTTCTCCTTTTGCCACATTTTTTTCAACTCTTCAATCATTTAGAAATATTTTCAACATTCTTAACCAGATGTTTTCAAAGTCATCTACTGCAGGTTTGTTGTATGTGGGAAAGATATAAGGTGGGCTAAAAGAGGATGTTCTGTGCAAGGTGCAATTGCGACATACCCAAATGTTTGGTTAAAATATCTCAGTCGCCAAAGCCCTGTACCACGAGCCTTGAACAAATCTTACCTTGAGAGATGTCAGTGCATTGGTTGTCTGTAAACCAAGAGTTCGGAGAAGCACCACAGGGCTAAGATCTGTACTGTAGAGTCGCTGAAGGCCGTCTATTGTGGCCATTACTGGCAAAACTTTACGCTGTCGTTTAGTTTCAAACTCTTTCAAATAGGACAGAGCCCCTGAAAAAGGAGAATGTATAACCATTTCCTACTTGCAGTTCCTTTTTGAAGAGGGCCATGACGGCCCAGTATCGTTCACCTGAATTATGTGATTTGTCATGCCTACCCCAAAAACTACTTTTTTTACCAACCAAAATTTCTACAAAATTATTTGGAAATTGGTCAGATACAAATTTTTTTATAAGTTTTCAATGTAACCATATAAGAGAAAACAGCTCCAGCCCTGGCAACCACATTGTTTCCACCAATCAACATGGTGTGAATGAAACAGTTAAAAGGTCTCCCAAGGAACATTGCTACAAAATGATTTGGAAAGCGGCCAAATTCTTTTGGAGAAGAAGATTTTTAAAGCTTTCACTATAGCCATATAGGGCAAAACAGCCCTGACCTCTGCCGGTCATGTTTTTCGACCAATCAACATGGCTTGAAGGAATCTTATAGAGGGTCACCCAAGGAACATTTCTACAACATTATTTGGAAATTGATCAAACACTTTTGGAGAAGAACATAAAATCTTATAAAATCAACATGCATTTAATGGGCTCAAACTGGGGACCTATGCTCCTATTCTGGCCAACCAGACCACCGTCTCACGCAAACATGAATGAATTACCATTATCTTTTACATTATTCATTGTGAAATACACTAATTGCCTTGAAAAGCAAGTTTAAAAAAGAATAATACTTGTTATGCAATCAATTAACTATTACATAAAGATAACATGATTTGGACACGTCTGTAACAGAGGTCTTTTTCAACACTTTAACAAAATTGTATTTCCAATTTTTAAGGCATTCCTACTTTTCCCTCAGAATAAAAGAAGGAGGTTAACAAATTACAGAGAAAATACTAAGTCCTGTCTGACATGGACATGCAGTTCGCTTTCTAAAAGATGGTAGCCAAAATAGAATAAGACTTATTGCATAATGAACAATTTCAATTTTTGCCACAATAATTTTCAATTCTATTCAATAATTACAAATTAATAATTCATTTACAGAGATTTCTGTTGTACATTTTGTCTACTAGTGCAATGGAAAGGATAAAAATACTGATACCTAAATCACTCCCATCATACACCGCCTTCGTTAAACAATCTGCGAGTTCTGTGACGTCACTAAACCCTAGATTGACACCTTGTCCTGCTAGTGGATGGATTCTGTGAGCTGCATCCCTGAAAATGTGGTTGCAGAAGATTGACAATTTACATCATAATAATGTTATCTCTATGTCTATGCCTGCTTTGGGTCAGAAGGTTGTGGTTCGATCCATGTACAGGTTATATCAAAGACTTAATGGTTGTAGGTTCTGCACTACAAATGACTAGCTGGCGTCAGCTATTTCTTCTTTTGTCACTATGTTTTCAAAAAGCCGTCTGCTGCAGAGGCGTCAGAAAGCGTCTATATGAGGGAAACGGTTAATGGACCATTCATACTTGTAAATTACCCAAGGACTTCAGTGATTTAACTGAAAACATGTTGAAAGTGACGTTTAACACCACACACAACTAAAAACTAAAAAATCTATGTTGTCTACTTTGAAAAAGTCTGAAGAAAATTTTGAGGATTCATACTTTTGACTTAAATGTTTTCATTAAAGTTGTATGCTGCAGATTTGCTGTATGTGCCAATTGGAATGGGCTTATTCAGTGCGAGACAGATTTTTAACCTGTAACCTTAAAGTGCGACCTTAACCCTTTCCCTCATATAGACGCTTTCTGATGCTTTCAAAACGAGCAATTTCTCCTTTTGCCTGTAGAATTGTGGTATGAGGGGAAAGGGTTAAAACTCGACCAAACTGAAAAACACATATTCTCTAAATTGTTTACTATGAAAATGGTTTTGAAGAGATCAAACTGTCAAATTGATCATTTATGAACAATCATCTGCTGCAGAAACAACTTCAAAGGATAACTTAATCTCTTCAACACCAGAATGGACTGAACTTACATTTCTGTTTTGTTTTTTTAAATCTTGAAAAAGACCAAGTGGTCGAAAATTTGATAATTTTAAAAAGAGTATTAATGATATAAAGTGTTTTATTAGTTAAACCTTTCCCCACATACAGACACTTTTTAATGCTTCTACAGCAGATGACTTTTGAAAACATTTTCATGGCAAAAGTAGAAATTGTTCATAATGAGTATTTTATTTCTTTGCCACAATGTTTTCAACTCTTTTCAATAAATTCATGTTAACCCTTTCCCTCATACGACAATTCTGCAGCATATTGAACATATTTTGTCAAAAAATAGAAAATCTCTATAATTGAATGGAGAACCTAAAAGTGACTAAAAGTGGAAAACATTGTGTCAAAAGGAGAAATTGCTTGTTTTGAGCAATTTCTTCTTTTGTCACTATGTTTTCAAAAAGCTGTCTGCTGCAAAGGCGACATAAAGCGTCTATATGAGGGAAAGGGTTTATTAATTTTAAAGAGATTTTTTATATTTATGTTCTGATGTTTTTAAAAATTGTTTGTGTAGATTTGTTGTTAGTGGGAAATGGGGGTAAACCTCTCTGGTAAGTCCTCTCTGGTGAAACCAGTAGGAAACTAAAACTCATTCTATATCTCCAATCTTACCCAATCAAAGCTACTCTAGACCTGGCATAGTTGGAGGAGTGTGTTAAACCAAGTGGAAAACTAGCTTTGCTTTTAGCTTGAACACCAGTGATAGTAGGAGGCAGTTGTCTGACGGAGGTTCCACCTGTAAATCAAAGTTTATAGAAATTAACCCCTCTTTTCAACACACACACACACACAATTTAAACAAAACCTCTGCAGCAGATTACTTTTAAAACATCTTGGCAAAGATATGGATAACTTTCTATTAAACCTTTCCCTCATACAACAAGTCTGCAGCAGACGACTTTGAACACATTTTGTCAAAAATGGAAAATCTCTATAATTGAATGGATAACCTATGACTAAAAGTGGAAAACATTGTGGCAAAAGGAGAAATTGCTCATTTTGATCATTGTTACTATTTACATAGAGATGAAAACATTGTGTTAACAGAAAAATTCCCTCAAGATGAGAAATTGTCATTTTCGCCACATTGGTTTCAAAATCTGCTACAGAAACTTGTAGTGATTGAGGGAAAGGCTGAACTGCATCTGAATTCCATGTTTCCTGTATATTCATTAACATTCCAATCAATGTCATACAGAGACATTCTTCTTTTCTGAAACTCAGTGACAATTTCAATAGCATTTGCCAAAACATTATCGTCTACATAGGTTGTAGATATTTGCTAATTATGAGCAATTTCTCCTTTGACCACAATTTTTTCAACTTCAGAAAGTGTCTGTGCATGTGGGAAAAATTTAAAATTATTACATATGGAAAAATGAAAGCAAAGCTTTGAGAAAGAGTTATCAATCTTATACATTCTCTTTTCTCTTGTCAGTCTGCTGACACAGAGGAAAAAAGAGAAACAGCTTTACCTCTTAATTGACTGATACCGCCTTGGTTGCGGGAGGTCGCGGGTTCGATCCCTGACCAGGTTATACCAAAGACTTGAAAAGATGGTAGTAATGGCTGCCCTCCTTTGTGCTCAGCGTTGGCCAGATAAATGGACCAAAAGTACTTGTAACTTACCAAGAAAACACCTTAATATAACTGAAATATTGTTGAAAGCGGCGTAAAACACCAAGCATCCAGGAAGCCTTTTATTTGGAGAATGTTTATGACTAATTACCAATATTGTTATTATGCAATTTGACTGTAATTGCCGTTGATTATAAATCCTCCAAAGGTTGGTTTTCATATGCAGTGATTCATACAAAAGAAAACATGGCCATGGCCTTTTCCAACACAACACATCTGCAACTGACAATTTTAAAAACATATAGACAGCAATAGTGAAAATATCTATAAGCAAAAATAACTATTGAAAACGTTGTAGCAAAAAAAAGAAATTGCTCATTATGCCACAACGTTTTCAAATGTAGTCCACCGCGGAGATATCAAGATTCGACTGTAGCTAGGAAAGATATAGAGATAGCGAAGGAAGGAGTGGAAGAATAAAGGTAAATCTAACCTGGAGACATATTCCTCAGAAAAGTTTGATACATGTTTCCTATTTGTAAAACTGTTTCATTTAGGTCTCTATCATGCCACTGAAAGTAATATAATTGTTATAACCCTTTCCAACATAAAACAATTCTGCAGCACACAACTTTGAAACAAGAGGGCCCTAAATCGATCACCTGAGTGATAGTAAATTAGTAGCAAATATTTAACTGCAAATATCTGGGAAAATTTGATCAGGAGTGCAAATGAAACTACAAGGAGTAGACACTGTTAAAGAAATAGTAAAAAGGCGTATCAGTAAAGGCCATAAGAATGGAATTATAAAGTTTTGTCATTTTGCGCCTTTCCTGATGCTGCCTTGCTGCCCTGTTTTTCAACAAAATCCATATAGCTTGAACAGTTTTTGTAGAGGGTCACTCAAAGAACATTTCTACCAAATTATCTTGGAATCAGACGAGCAGATTATGGTGGAAAAGGATTTTAAAGTTTGGGTATTTTTCATATTAGTCCAGTGTTGTCATAAAAGTTCAATTTACCCCTTTCTGTGATGCCTGGTTGCTAAGTTTTGTAACCGATTAAGGAGAGGATCACTGAAGTAAGATTGCTATTAAAATTTCTTAAAATCAGACAAGCACTTTAAACAAGAGGCCCATGAGGGCCTATGCTCTACTGGCATTGATTTGGCTTGTTTCAAAAGGAACCAATATGTCATCAATATTCAAATACCATCTAAGTTTGGTGAAGATCAGATAGTAAATGGAAGCTCTATTGTGTTCACAAGCTGTATTATAGCAATTTTGACAATTTCAAGGGCCATAATTCAGTCATGCATGGTGCGGATCTGGCTTGTTTTCGAAAGGAATCAAGCTCTCATGGATATCTAACTACTGTATAAGTTTGATTGAGATACAATCAAAAGTGAAGACTGTATCGTGTTAACAAGCTCTTTTATAGCAATTTTTACCATTTCAAGGGCCATAATCAAGTCATGCATGGGCGGATCTGGGACTGGTTTTCGAAAGGAACCGAGCTCTCATGGATATCTAACTACTGTATACGTTTGGTTGAGATACGTAACAATCAAAAGTGAAGACTGTATCGTGTTAACAAGAAATTGTTTACGGACGGACGGACGGACGCACTCACTCACTCACGCACGCACGACGGACGAATCGCCACGACATAAGCCCTTCTGGCCTTTGGCCAGTAGAGCTAAAAAAAATGGAATTTTCAAATTTTGTCAATTTGCCCCTTTTCTGATGCCGCCTGACTGCCATGTTTTTCAACCATCGGTATGGAATGAACAATTTATATAGAAGGTCACCCGAGGAACATTTCTACCAAATTATATTGGAATCTGACAAGCAGATTTAGAAAATAACTGTTTAAAGTTTGGACATTTTGCCCCCTTTCTGATGCCGCACCAACCAAAGTTCTCAATGGAATTGAAATCTTTGAACAGTTTTGAAAAAGGGCCACAAAAGGTACATTTCAGTGGAGTTTGGTTGAAATTGGTCCTGTGGTTAAGGAGGAGATGATGTTTAAAGCTTAAAGTTAACGACGGACGGACAACGGACAGAGATTGATCAGAAAAGATCACTTCGGCTTAGGTGATCTAAAAACTAGGGATGGGAACGAGTACCAAGATTAGTACTCGGGTACTCGTGAATTCTTCCGATCGAGTACTCGCAGATAATCGCTTTGTATTGATTTGTTCATCAAACGTCTTGTCTCTCGGAAAAGTATTGCCCCCGTGCACTAAATGTGAATTGTTTCTATAAGAACAAACATGTGTTTGTTTTCACCTTTACATTTAATATTTGATATTTGAAGAAAAACTAGTTGTTTTATTTTAAATCAAAATAATTCAACAAATACATTCAGAATTTGCATTGGCGAAAACATCCAAACGTGCGGCTGTATATCTCTTTAAAGTTTTTAAAGTCGCAAAAATAAAGCAAGTCAACCGGTGGAGGAAGACAATACCAAGAATGATAAACAATACATTTAATAAAAGAATATCTTTATCATCAGTGAAATTAAGGAATATAAATCAACAATCTGAATGTTTTTTGTTCTTTCGGATTTCGATTTCGTTTGAAATGTTTCCAGACGGCGGATTTAGCACGACATATGGTTATAAATTTGTTGTTTTCCTTTCGTTTCGAATAGATACGAATGATAGAGGATGGTTCTAATGATTTAACGAACAATTACTCAAACAATTGCAACAGTTCTTATCCAATCATATTGATTTGTATTTCTTACAACTATCCAATTAAAACGTGTTGACAATTGAAAACACTAGTACGACGAAGGTGTGAAAAACCGACGGCCCTCCATGTTTGACATATTGTTTGACATATGGTTGCTAATTGACCGGAGATTATATTCAGATCGCTGACTACCTGTTTTGTCACTTGTTCGTAGTTGACTCGTGAATGCAATCAAAACAACAAATAAAAAGGATTAAGAACCATCTTCAGACGAAAAGGTGTTAGCTGTTTTTTTAATTTACCTTCACCGCTGATTTACCGACTTCTTTAGTAATTCAATTTTAAGTTTGTATTTACTTTAACATACTTTTATGAGATGAAAAAGAGAGAAAATAGAAGATAAATAATCGAGTACTCGAATACCTGTTTTGATAATCGGTACGTCCGACCGAGTACCCGGGTACTCGCATATTATATTCAGATCGCTGACTACCTGTTTTGTCACTTGTTCATAGTTGACTCGTGAATGCAATCAAAACAACAAATAAAAAGGATTAAGAACCATCTTCAGACGAAAATGTGTTAGCTGTTTTTTTAATTAACCTTCACCGCTGATTTACCGACTTCTTTAGTAATTCAATTTTAAGTTTGTATTTACTTTAACATACTTTTATGAAATGAAAAAGAGAAAAAATGGAAGATAAATAATCGAGTACTCGAATACCTGTTTTGATAATCGGTACGTCCGACCGAGTACCCGGGTACTCGCGTACTCGGTCCCATCCCTACTAAAAACCTAAACAAAACTATTTAAATTCTCTATAGTTGAAAAGATTTGGGCAAAAAGAGAACTTAATTATTTTGAGAAATATCTCCTTTTGTTTTAAAATGTTGTCTGCTGCAGATGCGTCTGCATGTGGCAAATGTTAAAACTTGATACAATGATTGTGAAATAAGTTCTTGCAATTTACATCAATCACTGTCTGAATGCCTCTTTCTTAAAACCCTTTCCCACATACAGACGCTTTCTGACACCTCTGCAGCAGACGACTTTTGAAACCATTGCGCCAAAAGGATAAATTACTCATAATGAGCAATATTTCTCCTTTAGGTGCAATGATTTCAACTTTATTTAATTTTCATGTTTTTGCCAATATGTTTTCAAAGTCGTCTGCTGCAGATTTGTTGTATGTTGGAAAGCGGGGTTAATGAGTTGTCCAGTACTCGAGCTGAAGATGTGGGGTAAAGGTTAACCTTGCTGGTAACATGATTCAAACCCAACACCTTTGGATTAATGGGCTGGTGCTTCCTCTGAGCAACTGTCTCTGAACAATAAGTAGGTTGGCAAATAATTAGAGAAAAGGTTGGCTGGCCCTGAACTGAGGGAAATGTTCACTCAATTATTTGTCTATGACAAAGTAAAGTAAATGTAACACTTTCCCACATTCACCTAATCTGCAGCAGACAAAAACACAAAGGAATTTTGCAGGGAAAATCTTTGTAAATGTAGGTATATTTATTGAATAAAATGAAAACATTGTGGCAAAAGGAGAAAGTGCTCATATTGAGCAATTTCTGCTTTTGCAACAATATTTACAAATGACCACTGCTGCAGAATTGTCAGAAAATATGTTTGTATTTAGAAAAGGGTTAAGATGTGTGAGGTAAATTTAAGGACAGAAAAGTTGAGAGCAAAGGTCTTACGAAAGCATCATTGACACACTCCACAAAGTTTTCCTCCGACAATGACAATAGCTGTTTGGCCTCTTCCTGACTTGTAGTCCAGATCAGGCTGCAAGCACTGTCTGACATCTGTAAAAACAATGTCACATGTCTGTAAATTACAAACCTCACCCTTTACCACTTGCAGAAGCATCTTGACGCATTTTCAGCTGACACATTTTGAAAACATTGAGACAAAAGGAGAAATTGCTCAAGATGAGCAATTTCTTCATTTGCCACAATGTTTTCAACTCTGTGTATTTATAAAACTTTTATTTATAGAGATTCTGTAATTTTGATTTTAAAATCGTCTGCAGCAGATTTCTTAATTGTTATGCCCCTTCCCTGATTCTAACATCATGACTTTGACAATTCTGAAATTTCTATCAATTTAGTCAAACAATGTTTTCAGCTCTGTATTGAAATTGGAAGTCAAGAAGGTGCATTACTGAATAATTATTAAAGCCAGAGGTATGTGACTTAGTATTGACACACGTATTGTTCCTAGGAACACATTTACTAAGTTTCATTTGAAAACATGTAACGGTTTTTAATATATGGGCAAGGTTAAACTTTTTGTATGAATTTCTAAGTCCAAAAATGGGCATAACTGAATAATTATCAAAGCCAGAGTTATGTGACTTGGTATAGACATGCATACTGTTTCTAGGAACATGACTTTTGTTTGTGTACCAATTTTATTCTGATAATTGTAACGTTTTTTAGTTATGAGGTAAGGTTAAAGCTTTGTGACTACACCAAGGGTATCACAATAGCCCAACTTTTTGTCTTAAAACACCCAGACGAGCTCAAAATCTATATTTTCCTTTTACTTTCCTCTAACAGATGTTTTCAAAGCAGAATTTGTATACAAAATTGCCTATAAAGAGAAATTTGGCTTCAACCACAACATATCATGACAATATTTCGACTTCTGTTTTTTTCATCAGACAATTTCTATTGGAAAGATTCTAAAGTTACATTTAACCCTTTCACACATATAAACAAAGAGAAAACATATGGATAATCTACAAAGATAAAAGTACTATTATTGAAAGGAGTTGAAAACATTGAGCAATTTTTGCAACAATGTTTTCAAAAGTCACTCACTCATGCATGCAGATGCATCAGAAATTGTCTGTATGTGGGAAAAGGTTAAGGGTCTGCATGAGGGGAAAAGCTAATAAAACAGCAAGTTGCAGATCAGAACATGGGTAAGGAACACTTACAGGAAGCATAGCTATTGGTCCTGATGGAAGAAATCTCTGCCAAGCCACTGTATTGGATGTCTGTAAAAAATAAAGGGAATAATGATACTATTAACCCTTTCCAACATACAACAAATCTGTAGCAGACGACTTTTGTTAACATCTTGGCAAAAATATGGGAAACCTCTTAAAAAGAAAGAGTAATTACTGAAAACACTGTGGCAAAAGAAGGAATTGCTCATTAATACATTAAATCACTTAGGCAGTTCCAGCAAAGCATGGAGTCCCCTTGCAACATTAGTTTGAAGTTTTACCTGTGTTTTTTATAGAAAGGAACTTTTCTTACAGAGTATTCCCATACTTCTGACTAAACTAGTACTAAATTTGTTGGTATTGACAATAAGTAGATTAAGCCATTATGTATTTACATCATAAACAAAGTTATTTTTCATTTTATTTTAAGAAAATATCTTAAAATATGCCTACAGTAACCTTGACCTTTGCATTCTGACCTTAAAAAATTAATGCAAACATCTTCTCACAATTAGAGACATTGAATATTGTAGAAGAAGCTCCACACTCATTCCTGGTCAGGGTTGCGGGGATAGCATTTTGACTGATGCGCTGGTGTCAGGATAAGCTTACCACCAGTACTGCTAATTTACCCAGGAAATGCAATTAAATGATAAGATCGAAATACTGCTGAAAGAGTGGTTAAACACATTACAAACAAACAAATCTTTTAATAATGTATAAGTATGTCAAATTTGGTTTTCTCAAAGGAAGGGCTTTCTCTTAATTTAGCACACATATGCCTGTTGACCTTGACATTTGAACTTAATTTTTTTTAGGGTACATCCTTTCACAATAAGGAACAAGAGTGCCAGTGCCGCCACAAAATATAAAGATCAAGATTGGTCCTTTTAATTATTGCTTTTAACATGTCTGTATACATAAGCTCAAAATGAAGTCTTGAGACCAGTTAGCTTAGCTGGAAGAGACAGGGACCTGAGATCATGGTTGCCTGGGTAGTAGGTTCGATCCCTGCAGGGGCAGCCGGGTGTTTCCTTGAGCAAAACAGTTTATCCACACGTGTTCAGAGTTGAAAGTCTTACTCTGCTTACCAGCCTAGCTGACTTTGGTATTAACTAAAGAAAATAGGATACATATAAACAGAGATAGAACCCTATAGAGGCTTCCGATATGAAAGTAGGTCAAATGGCAGTGTCGATATGTATCCTTTTTTCCTTCTGAGCATAACTCTTGCAAAAATCACTCTACCGGAAAATCCTTGCTTTATACACTTCTACCTGTTTGGAAACTTGAGTTGCGTTCTCAAGTGAATATGCTATAGAGACCAAGTTTCGAAAGGCATAACTATTGCAAAAATTGCTGAACCGGAAAATCCCTGCTTCATGCACATCTACCCATTATAGTAATGATATTGACCAAGTTTTGAAAAGATTCAGTCAGAAACGTAGGAAGAGTTGCGTTCACAAGCCGTAATAGCAATCAGCTACAGAGACTAAGTTACAAGGGACATAAATCTTGCAAAAATCAATGAACCGGAAAATCGCCGCTTCATGCACATCTACCCATTATAGTCATGACATTGATCAAGTTTTGAATGAATGAATGTATATTGTTTTATGGCGCATCGACAGCTAAGGTCATTTAGCGCGCAATTAAATTTAATTATTCATGATCCCTGGGTAAACAAACCAGTAATAGGCTAGAAAATGTGCCTTGCCCAAGGGCACTCCACCATGACCGTAGTGCCGCGACTGGGACCAAGTTTTGAAAAGATTCGGTCAGAAACATAGGAGGAGTTGCGTTCACAAGGCTGCAATATCAATCAGCTACAGAGACTAAGTTACAAGGGACATAAATCTTGAAAATATCAATGAACTGGAAAATCGCCGCTTCATGCACATCTACACATTATAGTTATGACATTGACCAAGTTTTGAAAAGATACGGTCAGAAACGTAGGAGTTGCGTTCACAAGAAATGGACGTACGGACAGACGGAGAAGATGACGCCAATATACGACCGCCTCTGGCGGCGTATAAAAATTATGACCAGTATGATTATCCCAAGTGGTAAAGTTTTCTCCAAATCATGCCAACAAGAAATGTTGATGGATGCATCCAGTGATCTTGCTTTTTTATCCTTATAAGCAATAGGGTGCCGCCTCTCATAATGGGGAAGAAGTACGCCATGTTTGATTATCCTTTGTGGAATGATTTCTTTTAACCAGGGAGTAAAATTAGCGGTCGCCCAGTCGCCCATGGCGACTAAATCTTCGGCTGGACCACCTAAGATTTCAAAATCGTCGTCCAGCCGGCGACCTTAAATATTGCATTTTCTATACTCCAGACCCCATGTTATTTTGTTTGTCGATGGAATCATCAAAAACTGATGAAGTTTATCAACTGTTAGAGAAATTGTCTTTTTTCTCATTACCAGATCCAAAATAGCCCCTTTTTTGTTTAACTTGTTTCATCGGCGAACAAAACATGGAAGATCGAGAGATTCCAAATACAATTGTAAATATTAGGACCCCTCTAGGCGATAAATGAGCGACGGTTATCGGTTTTATTCTACCGCGTAAACAAAATTGGGTACCTGTAATCTATAAATAGATACGGAAAATATCCCAAACAGACTTATAAGTATTACGTCAGCTTTTTCAAAATGTCTGCGCAGTCAAATTTAACAAAAATTACAATGCGGCGTTTTCTCGACTGGGTTAGCGGACCCAAAAAGAAAAGGTTATTTTACAGGGTTCGAATTTAAGCTTGCAAACTCGCGAGTGCAAATTTCAAATTGCAAGGTGAGATTTCAGGAACCAGCATATTTTTGCGAGTGAAAATTTTGGGCCGAATAATACGCATTTCTATTTGTCGATCTTTTACAGGGTTGTTTCTTTGACAAATCGCTGTTATTGCAGTGATTTTTTCGAGATTTACCGAGTGGCTGGGAGTATATATATACTTTCAGTTTTGCAATATTAGCGGAAGTTTACAATCGACTCATGTGCATGCATATTCAACGGCCCCAATATTGATGACGTTTACTGTATACATTTGGGCATCGGAATTCTAAAATTAGTTTTAATTTATATATCGCAAATACGATGGTATATTTTGGGTTTCCCAAGTTGTATTCACAACGGAGATAGAAAGAATGGATGTCTTGCACTTAATCTATTTATTTATTGGGGTTTTACGCTGCTTTCAACAATATTTCAGTTATATCACGGCGACAGTTCACTTATTCATGATCCCTGGGTAAACAAACCAGTACTAGGCTAGAAAATGAAAAATAACAAGGTCACCGATTTAGGTCATTCACTGAAACAGGGCAGTGTACGATTTATATGTCAACATTACATCCGATCCTAGCAGGAACATAATTTAAAATGATTTCAAGCAGGAATTGAGATTGATACTCTAGATTTCTGTTTCCAATTTAAAAACGACTTTTCTTCATTTGGTTTTGCATTGAATAAATTTAAATAAAACTAGAACTATCACTGAAGATGATAAATACCCCCTAAACAGCACCTTGACTACACCAAAACTTAATAAGTAAAAGGGCCCTTAATTACTCTGTAAAATAACATGCAATTGTAACCCCTTTAGGATATGCACATCTCCTCTTGGGATAGAAGCTTCAAGTAAAATTTTATTGAATTCCTATTTTGTAAGAAATAGGCCGGACAAAATATGGCTTCCGACCAACAGACAGACAGCCCACCACAGTGACTCCTATATACCCCCTCTTCTTCGAAGGGGGGTATTAAAATACATGTTTGCTTGTTGTAATAGGCTACATATAATATGAATAAAAAAAAAATCATATATGAATTTGCGTAATTGTATTATTGAAAAGGTTGGGCCACCAAATTTTTCTCTGGGCCACCATTATTCTATAGTAAGTGGTCCAGTTGGCCACCAAGCTCAAAATGTTAGTCTTTATCCCTGTTAACCATGGAGTTTTGATAGATGTATCCAGTGACCATGACTGTTACTCTCTAACCTATAACAACTAAAAGGACACATCTTCTCACAATGGGGAACCAGCATGTTGGAAGTATGCAAAAATTTGATTATTCTCAGGTGAGAAATCATGCCGGCAACTCATCGTACACTGACATACACACACACACATGCACAGAAGCTCCTTGAGAGGGAAAAAACAAAAATATATAATTTTTGTACAAGGGAAAGAGGGTTAAAAGGTGAGGGTTCAATGCATTGAGTTTTGACAACATGGTCTTAAATGTTACTGATTAGCACATCCAGTCTGCCCCACTTATAAACATGTTTGGGCGCATCTGCAGCAGAAGATTTTCGAAAATATCATGTCAGAAGGAGAAATTGCTTATTATGAGCAACTTTTCCTCTTGCTGCAATCATGTAAACAGCTCTTTTCATTAATAAAGTTATCATTTTTAGAGATTTTCCATATTCTTGCCAATATGTTTTCAATGTCGAGTGCTACAGATTTGTTCAAATGAATGTGCGCAAAGGTTAATATTTATGTCCTTATAAATGCACATGACAAACAAACTTCATGACTCTGTGTCCAAGGAAGATCCTGATTTGCCTGTGATTCTGCTCAGACCGATCAAAATATTTCAGTCACTATTTATTTAGTCATCAAATCATCCAGAAGTGAATCATATGAATATATAAACTGACTGTATAGTATGTATGAAATATTGACACAAAATGGAGATGAACAGTAATCTTAACCCTTTCCCACATATAGAAACTTTCTGATGCCTCTGTAGCAGCCAACTTAAGTATATTGTGGCAGCAAGTAAAACTGCTTATAATGAGCAATTCCTCCTTTTGCAACCATGTTTTCCACTCTATTCAATAGTTACACATTCATTTAACCCTTTCCCTCATACGACAATTCTGCAGCAGACGACTTTGAACATATATTGTCAAAACATAGAAAATCTCCACAATTGAATGGATAACCTATGACAAAAAGTGGAAAACATTATGGGAAAAGGAGAAATTGCACGTTTTGTGCAATTTCTTCTTTTGTCACTATGTTTTGAAAAAGCTGTCTGCTGCAGAGGCGTCAGAAAGCGTCTATATGAGGGAAAGGGTTAAACAGTTTTTTCCATATGTATATTTTCAAAATTGCCTGCTGCAGAATCTTTGTATGTGGGAAAAAGGTATAGAAATATAATTGAGCTAAAATGTTTACCTCTTCTATATTCACAACAGCAACAACAGCTGTTTGGTTATAGTTGAATGAAACTGTGTGAAAATCTGACGCTTGTCTGACGGCTGACTTCATTCCGTCTGAACCAATCTGAAATATGTCAAACATTTTGCATAAACCCTTTCTTTTGAAAACGATGCAGCTTGTCATGCGCAATTACATGTACACATTTTGCCACAATGTTTTTTCAACTCTATTCCATAATTATACATGTTCTTTCATTTATAAAGATTTTCCAGTTTTACGCTGGAGGAAGTCATCTGCTGCAGATTGGTTGAATGTGGAAAAGGGTAAGCAAGCCACATGAGGGCCATGATTCTCCAAGCACCTCATATAATTGTTTTAGGCTATACCTATTAAAAGCATCTGGAGTAAAGAGTAGAACAAGAGGACCATGATGGTCCTATATCGCTCACCTGATTTAATAGAATTTCAATAGTTTTTAAAGTATTTAATTTATTCATAAGGGAAACAAGTCCTGTCTATGTTTTTCAACAGATTGGTATAATTTTTACATAGTTGGTAGATGGTCAACCCAGTGAACTTCTGAGCCAAATTATTTTCAAATCTGGTTCAGTACTTTTTAACAAGAAGATTGATTCTTTCCTCAATACAGACAACTTTTAACACCTCTGTGTAAGAAAGCTTAAGAAAACATTATGAGAAATTGCTCAAAACAAGCAGTTTCTCCTTTTCACACAATATTTTCATTTTATGTTGATACTATATTTCCAATTTTTCAGATAACAAAATTGTATTCAGATGTTTTCAAAGTATACAACATAAAAAATATCATAACAGATAAGCGATTAAAGAACAATAAAACACAGATTGAAGACATATCTCATTTGAAAGCTTGATTGATTGATAAATTAGGGATTAACACATGTGTTTCCTAGCTTTCTCACAACAGCACTACACACAACATACCGGCCACTGGCTGCTACTCCACAAAGACAGTTATCCCATTGGTAGAAGATGAATGATGCTTGTCACAGTGACTTTTGTCAAACGTCGGAAAGAATGTTGGCCAAGCTGGGATTCAAACTCACAAACCCTGGATTGACAGCCTGTGTTACTACTGAATGAGCTTCCAGGCCTCGGCTTAAAAGCTTGAACAAACTTATATGATAATATTCAACCTACTAAAAGCTTTGTATTTATAGTTTCACCGTTGTTCAGTTTCAGCGTGACCGAGGTATTTGGTTGTGCACTATCTTCTACCCCAGGTACACTGATAGATTCAGTTCTGACGTTGTAACGAACATCAATTTTATCTTTTAGGTTATCGAGGCGGCGTGTCACAGCCTCGAGAATGACATCATTTTCTGCAACATACGCCAACTCCTCGGCCATATCCTCATGATTGAATGTGATTAATGCATCTGAACAGGAGTCCCAGACCTGGAAAACAAATTTCACCACATCTGACGACTTTTGTTATTATTTCCTCTAAAGTTTTGCATCATATGAACAGAGTTGGGAAACATTTTGTGACCTTAAAATCTTAACTTGATATAAAGAAGATGATCTGAAAACATCCAGGCAAAAATAGGGGAAATCTCTACAAATGAAGGTAATAGTATTGAATAGAGTTGACAACAAAGTGGCAAATGGTGAAATTGCTCATGATGCGCAATATCTTCTTTTGTCACAATGTTTTCAGAAGATGTCTGCTCCAGGTTTGTCAAAAGAAATCAGCATGTGTGAAAAGGTAATCTCAGGGTTGTCAAAATGTTTTGTTATAACAGATCAAATGAGAAAAGTAACCGATCAGGCTTGGGATCAGATCAAGGACAAATCTCTGGAAGGGGTCCCAGGGGAGCAAAACTAACAGATCAAAGAGTGATTTTAACAGATGATTTTGATTGGCAATCGGTTAATTTTGAAAACCCTGTTAAATCTAACCATATGGTAGGTATTTCCATGAACTATGTCTCAGGAATGAGACATAAAAATGACTAATTAATATAAATTAAAAGAATTTGTTTTACAATCAATGTCAAATAAACAAATTTAACTTGACCAAATTTACAACATAAGGAGATCTGATTTGAAGAAAGAAAATTCAGTAAAACCAGAGAATATTTCATGTTTATTTCCAAATCTGACCCTCCAACTATTATGTTGTGGGTACTCAAAAGAAATGCCTCATGGAGATGATTATTAACCCTTTCCCACCTGCAGACGCATTTTGATGCAATAGCAGCAGACGACTTTTGAAAACATTGTGGCCAAAGGTGAAACTGCTCATGATGAGCAATTTCTCCTTTGGCCACAATGTTTTCAACTTTATTTAACAATTAAGATATCTTTTATGGAGCTTGTTCAGGGTTTTGTCACTACGTTTTCAAAGGCATCCTCTGCAGATTTGAAATTGTTGTATGTGGAAAAGGGTTAATTTAGATTACTCATGACACAAGGTTCATAAGAAAAGAGTCATATTGTGGAGTGAAGACCAGTTTACTTCATCTCATTTAGAATTCTGGTAAATCATTCAAAGATTTCCAATACCTGCATCCTCAGTACTCTGTGACATCTCATACTCAGTATTTCCTCCCAAACCCCTATCCCTGCAAGAACAAATAAGCCTCAATAACCCTCAATAACCATTTCCGACTTACAAAATATATCAACCTAAAGACTTTAAAATCATGTAGGTAAAAAAATGAAAAATTTAAAAAAATGAAAGTATATAATTATATACATTGAATACGAGTAATTTCTCTTTTTGCTACACTATTCTCGTAAGACATCTGCTGCAAACTGAACCAAATACATCTGCAGGTTAGATAACCAATATAATTAAATGATAAAACGATTCAATACTGATACTATCATTTTTAGAGATTATGCACATTTTTGCAAAGTCATCTGCTTCATATAATATCATGTGAAAAAGGACTAAGTCAAGGTGCAAATTTCTAGAACAACTCCATTACAAATATGTCCAAAACATTCAAAACATATTGGTAATTATTTGATTGATTGATTGATTGCATGGGGTTTATTGCCGTTTTTAACAATTTCTCAGTTATATCACGGCGGCCAGTTCACCTACTCATGCATTTCCTGCTTTTCTCACACCAGTACTCCACACAAAAATCTTCCCAAGCAACTGGCTGCTTTTCCACATGGTAATTATTTAAAGAAAGTTTAAGAAGATTCGCTTAGGTTTGTTATGGACATCATCTCCACATCTCATTAGCTACAGAATAAAAAGGCGCATGTCTTTTTGGCACAGCCATAGATCTTTTGTGACCAGTGTAGTTCCATATCAACCTGTACATCTGCGCTGTTTGATCTCAGTTAACCAGTTTGTCAAAAAATGTGTACAAACATTTTTTTTATTCGGATCAGATTACTCAGATGCACAGACAGACACTGTAGCACACTGGCCAGCTACATCAAATTGTCCACGAGAAAAACACAGGTAAATAAACGAGATTGTATAGTGATACATTTATTTATTTAAATAGGTTAACTAGAGTCTCATGACTCTCTCTCTCTCTCTCCCTCAGGCCTGTCTATCACTCTCTGACTCTTCCCAGAGCCCATGCCTCTCCTCTCTATCTCTGCATGTCTCTCTATCTATGCAATGTCTCTCTCCCGCTTCCTCAAAAACATACATTTATATACTACAGGGCTGGCGCCGTATACATGTGATATCCCGTATATAGTTATACCCTTAATGGATCTAATATCTCATGTGTATACCTCTATACCTCTACCCTCATTGTGTTACAACACATCATACAACCTTTCCCACACATAGAAACTTTCTGGTGCATCTGTAGACCACGTTTGAAACAATTGTGGCGAAAGAAGAAATTACTCAAAATAATGTTTTCAACTCCATTTAATTATTATACTTTTATTTACAGATATTTTACATATTTTTGCCATGTTGTCTTTAAAGTTGTCTGGTGTAGATTTGTTTTATGTAGGAAAGGGTTAATAAAAGTCAAAATTTGTATTTCGGGAGCACAGAGAAAGGGAGAGACACAGATAGAGATAGAGATAGACTGACAGATACAAAGAGAGAGAAACACAGACAGATATACAGAGACAGAGACAGACAGATTAAAATATTCCTACTTTCAAAAAGAGCAACCGATCCTGGACTGAGTGTGCATGTTCTGTTTCCAAAGTCCTCACCCATCACATATTCTTTCTTTGGTCCAGCTTCCAGTAAAATCACCTTTTTGTTTTTGAATAAATCCTCAGATCCTAAAAAATAAAACAGATACTTTTAAAAGCCATCTGAGCAATCAGAACTACTGCTACTCTTATTTCAAAAGACGGATCCAATCAAAAAGATTTACCCATGTTCAAAGTGACTGAATATATTTTGTAGTTTAAGGAAACATTTTATTTACATATTTTTCTGGTACTTGCATTCCCATTCAAACATATTCCTATCAACTTACAAACAATATTGGAAAATGACAATTTACTGTTAAATAATAGAACTGATGTTTATTGAGTATTTTCATATTTTTGCCTAGATGTTTTTAACCCTATCCCTCATTTAGATGCTTTTTGACGCATCTGCAGCAGATAGATTTTTGAAAATATGGATGTTTTCTGAGTCGTCTGATGTAGATTTGTTGTATGTGGGAAAGGGTTAAAATTATCTGTAGAAATATATTTCCATCAATAAATAAATATTAAGTTTGGACAGTTTCCATTAGTTTTTGGATATGTTTTCAAAGTTGTCTGCTGCAGATTTGTTGTATCTACAGGTCTCCTAAGTTTGTGATCATAAACATTCAAATAAAGTACATTGTCGAGTAATAAATGAATCTTTAGACATCAGAAAATAGTTGCCGATGTTTCAACTGACTGCAATTACAAAGTCATGGGAGAAAATGTCGACAATAATGTTGTTTGGAACTAAGGTACATCATGAAGTTGGAAGGCTCTACCGTCTACGATATGTGGTAAAGATCAGTTGTACAAAAAAATCAACTCCCAAAAGGACCTATAGATGCGTAGCCTAACGCTTATGTACTTATTGTACAATTGGTCTCTAACACTATATAAACTTTATAGAAATATATTTCTGACAATAAATAAATATTATGTTTGGACAGGGCCATTTTGACCTTAAGTTAAAATCTTGAACGACACATTACCAATTGCACAGGCCATTGTACCCCCCACCATTCCACCTCCGAGGATGACAACATCTGCAGTCTGTGTAATAGAGTCATCACTACTGTGAAAGGATCGCACAGAACTTCTAGGTAACAATCTTGGGTGTTTAAGGGAGGCTAGACATTGCGAACATCTCCGGAATATTATGTTCCTGGCCATTTTGTACTTCAGTCTGTTAGAGTTACATCCCTTGGTAGATGTTTTGTGAGACCGGTGTGGCGTGAAATTTGTTCTCCCGTTGTGAGAGTTCTCATTTTAGTGAGCGCATGCGTATGATTGCACTTCCGCTTCCGTTCTGGCGGGACGTTGTAAAAGTTCTCCCTTCCATTGCGCATGCGCATGAGAACTCCCACAACGGTGTGGCGTGAAATTTGTTCTCCCGTTGTGGGAGTTCTCACTTTGGTATGCGCATATGATTACATGAGAACTCCCACAACGGGAGAACTAATTTCACGCCACATCGGCGTGGTATGCGGTCTCAGGCTCATTGCGTCCCCAATCAATCAAATATTGTGCATGCGAATGAGAACTCCCACAACGGGAGAACAAATTTAACGCCACCGGTGTGAAATTTGTTCTCCCGTTGCGGGAGTTCTCATTTCGGTATGCGCATGCGTATGAGAACTTCCACAACGGGAGAACTAATTTCACGCCACACCGGCGTGGTATGCGGTCTCAGTCTCATTGCGCCCTCAATCAATCAACCATTGTGCATGCGAATGAGAACTCCCACAACGGGAGAACAAATTTAACGCCACCGGTGTGAAATTTGTTCTCCCGTTGTGGGAGTTCTCATTTCGGTATGCGCATGCGTATGAGAACTCCTACAACGGGAGAACTAATTTCACGCCACACCGGCGTGGTATGCGGACCCAGTCTCATTGCGCATGCGCATGAGAACTCTCACAACGGGAGAACAAATTTCACGCCACACCGGACTGAATTTTTTATGTCTTTTAAGTCTTTTTGGCGTCCCCTCCTTGATATTCTTCAAACTCTAACAAAGTAATCAATTATATAACTCTGATTATTTAACGAAAGGTAGATATTGATTTGAATTTATATTGATTCAAACAATTATATTATTTGAGGTGACATCGGGCACCTGCTATTTACTCCGTACCTTGACATAGTTTGGGCCCAACATGGCAACAATGGCAACAACAAGCCACAGTTTGTCAGTTTTGACAAATTCAAGTGTCAAACCACCATTAAACCCTAAAACAGGACTGTCAAATTCGATGCACGAACGGCGGGGTCCAGATTTCTGCAGATTATCAGGAGTTTACTACGAGGATTATGATGAGAACGGAGCAGCCAACCGAGAAATATTGAATCGCAGACCCAAGTATGCAACCATTGATGATCCTGCATCTATCATTCAACTTGGTAAATTGTCAGACGAAGAATTTTATCAAAAACTGCTTGAACTGAAAAACGAACAAAGAAAAATCTTGCAAAAGTGTGAGCAAATTTACATAGAGAAATGCAATAGTGAAATTCATCCTACATTTTCCGGTAACATAAGTGAAAAGCAGCAGAATGGTGATGTATCTAGGTCTTTTAAAACTGACACTTTTCGCTCAACAACAGTCATTGATGATGATGGTGTTCTTGTTTCATCTAAAAAGAGAATTCCTTCACCTGAACGATCTACATCTCCAGTATATCATGAACGAGGAACTACACCACCGCCTGCATTTGAGAGACAGCAATATGATTCTTATGCTTCCAAGCCACCCTCAGGCAAATCTCAAACTTCTTACCTGTCAAAGTCACAATTTTCACATACTACAGACCTGCATCGCCCAAGTTCAGCTCCAATACCTCAAAGACAAGCATGGTCGACAGATAATTTAAATTATGCAGATATAGGTTTAAGTCATTCATTTCAGGAGAGTGATGATGATGATGATGATTATGTTCCAGATGATACTGTGTCTGAACCGTATAGACATAGAGACATTTCTAAAACTATGGGAAGAATTGAAGGCATGTGGCATGACTTTTCAATTGAAGACTACGCACCCCGTAGAAGTCAAACTGAGAGAATTCAATCAGCAACACAACATCACACAGAAAGGAGGAAAGAAGAGAAATGGCGGCACAGATTAACAGTTCCTCAGCCATTTACAATGACATTACGTGAAGAAAAGAAGGATAAACCTAAAACAAGAACTCAGCAGGAATTTGAAGAGAAGCAGCTGCGGAGAGAAATGGAAGAAGATGAAGAATGTAAGAAAAAATTTAAGGCTAGGCCTGTTCCTGCGCATGTGTATCTACCACTGTATGATGAAATATATGAAAAACAAGAAGAGAAGAGGAGAACTACGAGACATATGAGTGCAGAACTACTCAAATCACAAGAGAAGCCATTTTCTTTCATGAAGAGAGAAGAAGACAGAAAAATACACAAGAGATTTGATAGGGACTGTAACCAGTCTCCTGTTCCAGAAAAGTCGGGTACTCCAACATTTAAAGCTAATCCTGTTCCAAAATACATCTTTGATAATTCTGTAGATGACAAACTTATGGAGGAGGAAGAATATCGTAAAATAAGAATGAAAATGAGAGCAGAAGATTTGATGAGAGCTGCTTCACTACCACCAAGCATGGATGCAAGAGAACGAGCAAAAGAACACGAGATTAGGGAACAGAAAATGAAAAATAAAAGAAAATCTAAGAAAGGATCTAGGCCAAGAATTAATCATGATGTTCCAAATTATGACGCTTTATATCTGCAGTTTCAGAAAGAACTACACCGTCGAAAAGGACAAAGGGAAGCTACTGTTACAGAGCCTTTTAGATTATCAGCAAGAGCTGACAAGATAGAGAAAATCAAGAAAGAAATAGAAAAGGATGCAGAATCTCTGACAGAGAACCGATGGCCTTATAAAATGTCAAGAAAGAAACCTATCAATCTCGGTAAGTTACCTTTACATCTTGTCCCAATTAAAATGGCCTGAACCAGATTTTTATTGGCAAAAGGAGAAATGATATATTTTTGTAGTGAATTTAGCGTATTTTTCTGCCCAATATAGATGACTTTTGTTGCCTCTGCAAATTTTGCTCATTTTGAGCAATTTCTTTTTTATCAGAAATCTTTTCAACCCTGTACAGAATTCAAATAAGAAAATTTCTTTAAGTAAAATATTTTAAATTTTTTAAACCCTATCGTTTAACAATTAAACGAATTTCAATCATAAATGTGTTAACCCTTTCCCTCATACAACAATTCTGCAGCAGACGACTTAGAACGTATTTTGTCAAAAAATAGAAAATCTCCATAATTGAATGGATAATCTATGACAAAAAGTGGAAAACATTGTGGCAAAAGGAGAAATTGCACGTTTTGTGCAATTTCTTCTTTTGTCAAGTGCTATGTTTTCAAAAAGCTGTCTGCTGCAGAGGCGTCAGAAAGCGTCTATATGAGGGAAAGGGTTAACATTGAAATAGCCACTATTTTAGCCTTGTCTTGCAATTTAATTGCAAAGTTGCAATTTTGCATAACAAATCTTTGCATAATTATTATTTTAAATACTTGTTGTTCTGCTTAAGTTGTAAATTGTTAACAATGAGTTGATTCATGCTTTTTATTCCTTTTTTATTAATTTCTCTACACAGGTCATATGTCCATGTCACTTGATTCACTGCCGTCCAAGTCAACAAAATCAGCCGATGTACGGAACAGTAAAGTTAGGTAATAGTTCAAAGAGGTTTAAATAAAGGAGCAGTAAAAAGTAAAAATGATTTTGTCCCATATGATGTCTTCTTCCTCGATAAAACCCTGTGTTATTGATACTCGAAAAGAACAATCTCAGTGAGACAAATCTTTTGAACACCAACAACATAGGGGTTGGTCGTCAAATTACAATTTAAACAATTTGAAATACAGCCCTTATCTAGAGTTATGAGTTTTGTTTCGATAGCATGTATTTTTATACCCCCGATAAACGAAGTTTAGAGGGGGTATATTGGAGTCACCCTGTGGTTGGTCGGTCGGTCGGTCGGTCGGTCGGTCGGTCGGTCGGTCGGTCGGTCGGTCGGTCGGTCGGTTGGTCCGTTGCGATTTTCCTTGTCCGGAGCATAACTTTAAAACTAATTGTTGGAATTTAATAAAACTTCATAGGATGATACAACACATTGAGAGGAAGTGCAGTGTACAGGAACCATCACTCTATTTTACCTAAATACAGAGTTATTGCCCTTTGTTACTTTTTCTTGTCCGGAGAATTACTTAATAACTAACAGATGGAATCTAATAAAACTACATACAATGGTAGAGCATAATGAAAGGAAGTGCAGTATACAAGAACCATAACTCTAATTTACATAATTACAGAGTTATTGCCCTTTGTTACTTTTTCTTATTCGTAGAGTCTTGTCCGGAGCATAACTTTAAAACAAATTGTTGGAATTTAATAAAACTTCATAGGATGATACAACACATTGAGAGGAAGTGCGGTGTACAGGAACCATAACTCTATTTTATCTAAATACAGAGTTATTGCCCTTTGTTACTTTTTCTTGTCCGGAGAATTACTTAATAACTAACATATGGAATCTAATAAGACTGCATACAATGGTAGAGCATAATCAGAGGAAGTGCAGTGTACAAGAACCATAACTCTAATTTACATAATTACAGAGTTATTGCCCTTTGTTACGTTTTCTTGTTCGTAGAGTCTTGTCTGGAGCATAACTTTAAAACTAATTGTTGGAATTTAATAAAACTTCATAGAATGATACAACACATTGAGAGGAAGTGCGGTGTACAGGAACCATAACTCTATTTTATCTAAATACAGAGTTATTGCCCTTTGTTACTTTTTCTTGTCCGGAGAATTACTTAATAACTGACATATGGAATCTAATAAGACTGCATACAATGGTAGAGCATAATCAGAGGAAGTGCAGTGTACAAGAACCATAACTCTAATTTACATAATTACAGAGTTATTGCCCTTTGTTACTTTTTCTTGTTCGTAGTCTTGTCCGGAGCATAACTTTAAAACTAATTGTTGGAATTTAATAAAACTTCATAGGATGATACAACACATTGAGAGGAAGTGCGGTGTACAGGAACCATAACTCTATTTTATCTAAATACAGAGTTATTGCCCTTTGTTACTTTTTCTTGTCCGGAGAATTACTTAATAACTAACAGATGGAATCTAATAAAACTACATACAATGGTAGAGCATAATCAGAGGAAGTGCAGTGTACAAGAACCATAACTCTACTTTACATAATTACAGAGTTATTGCCCTTTGTTACCTTTTTTTTGTTCGTAGAGTCTTGTCCGGAGCATAACTTTAAAACTAATTGTTGGAATTTAATAAAACTTCATAGGATGATACAACACATTGAGAGGAAGTGCGGTGTACAGAAACCATAACTCTATTTTATCTAAATACAGAGTTATTGCCGTTTGTTACTTTTTTTTGTCCGGAGAATTACTTAATAACTAACAGATAGAATCTAATAAAACTACATACAATGGTAGAGCATAATCAGAGGAAGTGCAGTGTACAAAAACCATAACTCTAATTTACATAATTACAGAGTTATTGCCCTTTGTTACGTTTTCTTGTTCGTAGAGTCTTGTCCGGAGCATAACTTTAAAACAAATTGTTGGAATTTATTAAAACTTCATAGGATGATACAACACATTGAGAGGAAGTGCGATGTACAGGAACCATAACTCTATTTTATCTAAATACAGAGTTATTGCCCTTTGTTACTTTTTCTTGTCCAGAGAATTACTTAATAACTAACTGGTGGAATCTAATAAAACTGCATACAATGGTAGAGCATAATGAGAGGAAGTGCAGTGTACAAGAACCATAACTCTTATTTACCTAAATACAGATTAATTGCCCTTTGTTACTTTTTCTTGTCCGGAGAATTATTTAATAACTAACAGATGGAATCTAATAAAACTACATACAACGGTAGAGCATAATCAGAGGAAGTGCAGTGTACAAGAACCATAACTCTAATTTACATATCCAAAAATGAACAAAACAAGAATAACCCGATCCATAACATTGAACTTTTCCTATCAGGGCGGCGTTCGGGGGTATTAATCACATTCAGTGATAGTTCTAGTTTGTTTTAATTTATAAGCATTTTTAATCTTTGTGTGTTTGTGAAAATGTTGTAGAATCAGGGGAAATTGTTCATCAAAGCATACGCTTTCACTGCTATAGGCATATTGCACTGTTCTGCTGCTTGACCCAACTTTATTAAACCCTTTTCCACATGCAGCAAATCTGCAGCAGACAACTTCGAAAAGATACTAGCAAAAATGTGAACAAACTTTATAAATAATAGTATAATAGTTGAATAAAGTTGAAAACACTGGCAAAAGGAGAAATTGCTCATTTTGAGCCTTTTCTGCTTTTGTCACAATTTTTGTTAAAAGTAGTCTGGTGCAGATGCGTCTGCAGGTGGGAAATGGTTAACCCTTTCCCTCATACGACAATTCTGCAGCAGACGACTTTGAACATGTTTTGCCAAAAAATAGAAAATCTTTATAATTGAATGGATACCCTATATGACTAAAAGTGGAAAACATTGTGGCAAAAGGCGAAATTGCACGTTTTGTGCAATTTCTTCTTTTGTCACTATGTTTTCAAATAGCCGTCTGCTGCAGAGGCATCAGAAAGCGTCTATATGAGGGAAAGGGTTAAGCAAAGAATCGGACCTTTGTTAATATTACGTATGTCTTATGTTATCCATGTCATCCGAAAAGCAGTGTTCTATACAACATGTTTGTAGATTTTGACTCTAATCAATTGGAGCATGTGTGTAGTATGTTTATGAGGAAAAAAGAAATTATCTAATTAGAGCAGATATATATATGATCAAATTTGTCTGCATCAGGGAAAGGGTTTAGGTTAAACAATGTTTTGGTCTCTTGTAACATTTGTCCAAAAATTAAGACTTATTAATCTATCACTTTGTTGATGAATATCAGTGATAAGTGTGCGATAACTTGCTCTATTACAGGACAAAACTACAGCAGTTAACAGATCGTGAAAGACAAGAGATTGAGGATGATAGGAGGAGGCGTGTACGAGAGATGCGGCTGAGACGAGAGTTATCGGAAAGAATGCCAAAGGAAACGCCAAGAGATACTCCTTCAGAGAGAAAGAAAAAAAACAGGTAAAGTGATGGAATATTTTTTTATCTTTAACTACAACAATTTAATATTTCTTGTCAATTAGTGTTGGAAACTTTTCAATAACTCTCTTGTGAAACCTGTTTCAGCAATATTTTTTATAAGAATTAAGATACATACTTCCTCCCTGATCAACAATAATAATGAACCTATTTTATAGTATAGTCATTCCCCGCCAAAGGCAGATTGGATATTGGTTTAAGGTTGTCCGTCCATCGGGATCCATATCTAAGGCATTGTTGGAAATGTTAACCACCATAGGGAATTGTCAGACAGCAAGTTTCACTATGATTGCCTCAAAAATAGGCATAGAGTTATGTCCATTTCATAATATGGTATTCAATAACAACTTGATCAATTCACAATGACAGCCCAGTCGCCGCATGGCAGTCATGGTGGAGTGACCTTGCGCAAGGCTGATGCCATGATATAAGTGAAATTATGTTGAAAACAGCGTAAAAACCCCAATTAAACAAAATCACAATGGCAGTTTTATTTATCTGTTTATGCTTAAAAATGCAACTTACATTTATTATACCCCCACAAACAAGTTTTGGGGGGGTATATTGGAATCACCCTGTCTGTCCATATGTCTTGTAAGCGCAACTCCTCCTTAACGGATGGACCGATTCTAATGAAACTTTACACAGTTGCAGTACACAACCTGAGGATGTGCATGAAGTAAGATTATCCCGGTCGGAAATATATTTGTCTGTCTGTCTGTCCATATGTCTTGTAAGCGCAAGGGGGGGGGTATCTTTGTGAGTTTACTCACAGTTCTAGTTGCTTCTGACACTATCTATTTTATCAAACAACCTGCTATTGTCCTACATAAACCAAATCAATATTTCATTTATAAATGACATCCTGAAGATTGAATATCATTCAATGTGACATGATACTTGGAACCCTTTCCAACATACAATAAATCTGTAGTGGAGGAATAGTATATATATAGGATCTGACATGAGTTGTCATTTCATATAAAGTTTTATTTAACAAGTTCAAGAAATTTGTTAAATGACAACGAATGTTAGATTCTTTTTATTGCATGACGAAACACAAAAAGAAAATTATGTTTTCGAAGTCAGAAAAAAGTCCCAACATGTTATACTTAATAAACTGTTATTTAATCACAAAAAAAATATTATTATGACCGATAATGATCCCTTTACCTTGTCCATCTATCGTGATGTTTATGTTTACCGGATACACGTTCTCAGCCTTTCTGTAATCGTTCGCGGATGAATACAAAAATAGTGATTCGGTCATGTTATATTAAACATGTTACATATAAAGAAATACATAATATGTAGTTTAGATCGGATACAAGCATTGTCATGTGATAAATGAGGATACATCTGGGTAAAAATATGGAAAATCTATATACAACTATATAATTATTGATTAGAGTTGAATACCTTGTTTGAAAAGAAGAAATTGCTTATCACGATTTCTACATTTCCTAAAAAATCTTGCATGTTTTAGCCCTTTTCCATATGAATGTGCTTTCTGACGCCTCTACAGCAGACAGTGTGTGAAATATTGTGGCAATAGGGGAAATTACTATTTTCTTTTTAATTATGGAGACTGTCCATCTTTTTACATAGATTTTTTCAAAGTTGTGTGCTGCAAATTTGTTGTAGGTGGGAGAGGGCTGAGTCAACCTCACATTAAGATTGATTTTTTTGTTCAGGGATGCAGAAAGAGCTCGAGTTGAGGAGTATGAGAGAGAAATGCAGGAGATGAAGAACCGTGTGAATAGAAGACCGTTATTGGTAGAACAAACCATTCAGGTAAGTGAACCAAAAATCAGATATGAGCCATTCCACGAGAAAACCAACATTGAGGACTCTGCGTAAAGTATCGACCCAGATCAGCCTACGCATGCCACACAGTGTAATCCATACAGACACTTTTTGCAACCTGTGGATTTTCTGTTACAGGAATCATTATTTTATTCCTCTATCCCCATGAGACGGAATATGTCGGCCCAGATTAGCCTGCGTGGACCGGTCAATACATTACGCAGAGTCCATTATGTTGGTTTTCTCATTAAAGAGCTCATATACTTCCTATTTACCTTTTCCACAAGGAGACGACCTTTGAAAATGTTGTGGCTAAAGGAGAACTTGTTCATGATGAATAATTTCTCCTTTTGCCACAATGTTTATATTTCTATTCGATAATATACTTTCATGTCTGGAAGTTTTCCATATTTTTGCCTAGATGTGTTTAAAGTCGTTTGCTGCAGATTTGTTGCATGTCAGAAAGGGTTAAAACAGTTTCTCTTATACAGATTTCTTTTTTTTCACACCTACGCAGCAGATGGTATTTACAACAAAATTTGAAACCATGGATCCAAGCCATGATTTACATTTTCTGCGCTTAGCAATTTTTATCTCTGATGTAGACAAGTCAGACATCTCCAGAAAACGGTTAATGTAAAATGTCAGGATGATGCTTATTAACCCTTTCCAACATACAAACAATCTGCAGCAGACAACTTTGAAAAACATCTAGGCAGAAATATAGGCTATATCTCTGTAAAGGAAAGATTATTGAATAGAGTTGAACATATTGTGGCAGAAGGGGAAAGCAGTCTGCCGTGGCCAAAGGTTGGCGTTGAGGATTTGGAACAGATTCTCAGTCATAGCACAATGGTTATGGTGGAGTGCCCTTGGGCAAGGCACATTTCCTAGCCTAGTACTTGTTTGTTTACTCATGGATCATGAATAAGTAAACTGTCAACATGATATAACTGAAATAATGTTGAAAATGAGCTTAAAACCCCAATAAAAGCAGAAGAGGAAATTGCTCATTATAAGCAATTCTCTCCTTTTGCAACAATGTTTTCAAAAAATCGTATGCAAGTGGGAATGGGTGATACCTGTATCATTGAGGCATCTGCAGAATGGTTATAACCAAAATATGACTGTTCTAGTTTGTAATTTCATAATAATAACCATTTACACTCATCATACAGACGGATTAACATTCAACTTTTCAAAAAGTTGTTGCAAAAGTAGAAATTGTTCAAATTGAGCATTATCTGTTTGATAATTAAACTCTCATTTAAAGAAATATTTCATGTTTTTTGAAGATTTGTTGAAGGCTGGAAAGGTTATTTTCTAAACATGGATGTTGTTTATGTGTTTGCATGGCTAATTGTACTTTGTGAATACTGCAGGTTAATGCAAAGAAAAAAGCAGAGAAGAAGTTCAATGCTACATTAAAGAGTGTGGGTTTGGACGAGGAATTTATTGAAAGTCGAGGCTCAAGGTCAGCAAGTGTCCATGATTACACTGATGATTACGACGATGATGATGATGACGGTGATTACAGAGATACAGCTGTTAGACATGAAGATACAACTTACACCAAGGCTGCCCATAGTGACAGGTCTGAGTCGCCGATAGAATAAGTTATAAGCCTGCACTTGTTTAGTTGCATTTATTCCTTAGAATTTCATTATTACATGACCCATGCCAAGCAATAATAGTCTCTCAATATGTAAGCGCCACAATAAGTGCCCTCAAATTAGTCTATGTATGATAAGTAAATGGATACAGGGCACTTGAAAAGGGTTGGAGGGCCACAACAAGTGCCCTCACTTTGGTCTATGTATGATAAGTAAATGGATACAGGGCACTAGAATAGGGTTGTGGGTTGTATTTCATGTTCCAAATCCTTAATTGAACTCAAAACCCCAAGAAGTGGGTATTGAAAAGAATCGTTCTCACTGAGATTATTCTTTTGAGTACCCACATCATAGAGCTTAATCCTTTCCCACATACAACAAATCTGCAGCAGACGACCTTAAAAATGTCTACTCAAAAATATGAAAATCTCAATTAATGTAGGTATAATTGATGAAAAAAGTTGAAAACACTTTGGCAAAAGGAGCAAATTCTTCTTTTGTCACAGTGTTTTCAATACTCGTCTGCTGCAGAGGCGTCAGAAAGCGTCTTTATGTTGGAAGAGGTTAAAAGGACTAGCTATTTGGGATATTTTGTTAGAAAATATCTTCCAAAAAATGTATTTTATCTCTCTTTTGAATAGATGTAAATGCTCCATTGCTTATATTTTAATACTAATATTAGTGGATTGTATCATATAAATTAATACATGGATTATTGTATAGAATTTTAATATTAGACCAAACTGATTATAAAAGTTTATTAATCATGCACTCTGTCTTGCAGGCAGTGTTTTTATTTATAAGAGGTTAACCCTTTCCCTCATAGACGCGTTCTGACGCCCCTGCAGCAGACGGCTTTTTGAAAACATAGTGACAAAAGAAGAAATTGCTCAAAACAAGCAATTTCTCCTTTTGACACAATGTTTTCCACTTTTAGTCATAGGTTATCCATTAAATTATAAAGATTTTCTATTTATTGACAAAATATGTTATAAGTCGTCTGCTGCAGAATTATCATATGAGGGAAAGGGTTAACAAAGATGGCTAAAAATTAAGCTGCAAAGTAAGAATAATACATTTCATTGCCACATCATGTCTTATTTCATGTCATTAAAAAATATCATCAAGGGCCTTAGACGACGTGAATTTCATGTTTTTAAATCCATAGTTGATCTCTTACCCCTATAGTATGAGTACTTCAAAGAAACATCTCAGTGAGTCCATTCTTTTGAGTGCCCACCCACAATATAAGGTCTTAACACTTTCCCACTTATACTTTATAGACGCTTTCTGACGCCTTTGCAGCAGACAACTATTCAAAACCATTGCCACAAGGTTTTTCAACTTTAGATGTAATCAAAGTCGTCTGCTGCAGAATTGTTGTATGTGGGGAAGGGTTTAATTGAGTAAAAAAGAGAGATAATGTGGATTAAAGAACTGTTTATACCCCCCTTTATAGGTTTCTGGAATCATCTTTATTTTTATTTTTATATTGCCAAGTAGTGCCAAGGTCATTAATAGTCAAGTTCATTTGTAAAATTATATTCAGTTGACTCATTTATTTGTATGAATATTCAACCCTTTCCAACATGTAGATGCCTTTTGAGGCATATGCAGAAGACGACTGGTGGAAACAAGGTGGCAAAAGGAGATATTGCTCATTATCAGCGATTTTTTCAAACTTGATCCAATAATAAAGCTTTTATTTAAAGAGATTTTTGATTGTCCATATCTTTGCAAAGCTAGTCAAAGTCGTCTGCTGCAAATTTTGTTTATGTGGGAAAGGGTTAAAAGAATTTTTATTTGTGTTAGTCCTAGTTATAAAAAATGTTCGCGAGCTCCTGAACAAACCTTTGATTATACATGTATGTAGATAGTTTATTGTAACATGTTTGATCATTCAGACACTGAAAAATTCTTATGAAGGATGACTTCTGATACCATATTTTATTGAACTGTTTTTGTTTTGTTATCAGATACACACAACTGCAGCAAGCAACTTTATAGAATGGGGGAGAAATTCATCAAAACAGGCAATTTCTCATTTATTTCACATTGATGGATCATGGTAATACAATCTTTCAGCTTATATTAATCATATTTGATATTTGCTTCCTGGAGACATTACTTGTTTTGTATGTGTGGAAAATTCACAAAGTTCATCTCCGGATTTGAACCCAGGACCTTTGGTACAAGACGTTGACGCTCTACTGCTGTACCACTGTCTTCCACAATGTTTTCAATTCTTTAGCATAAATTATATTTCCATTTCTGTTTCTTTTTTCGGCATTTGTCTGTTGCAAAGGCCTTAGAAGTTATTCTAGAAAATTATTTTCTTGATTATTTATTTAAATTTAGAAATACACAGTAGTTATAGTTTAAATGTTTGTTGATTCAAGATTAAACTTTCTTGTTTTGTCATCGTTGTTTTGTTTCTGTTAGACATTGATGACATGTAGTGAAACTTATAATTGTAACATACTGATAAGGCAAAGATTCATGGTATGGAATGCAAATGTCTGGAATAGTTAGTGAAATATCTAGTGACCGGATTTTTTTTTTATTATTGGCATATCTTTTTCTTTTCAGATTGGTTTTAACAGATAACATTTATTTCTGTATTCTTAACATGTAATTATGTATATATTACAAGAAGTTGTTAAATTTCGTTTATACTTAGGTAGAAGGCATTCAGTTTCGAAATGTCTGCAGATATTTTCTGTGATAACTCACTGTGATATTAGGTTTGATTGTAGTGTAATAGACAGAGGCCTTGATAAGGCGGAGTAAACATAATGTATCTTTGAGTGATTATATCTCCTTTATCAAGAAAAGAAACCCTAAACTGTGGGTACTCAAAGGAATCGTCTTACTGAGACAATTCTTTTGAGTACCCACAAGATGGGGTTTGAAGGTCAAATGAGAATTTTGGAAAATGGTATACTACCCTTTGTCTCGGGGCTCTGCTATATAGGACAGTTGAAATTAATTCTTATTACCTGAACAGATTGTCTTATTTTTAACTGATACTTTAACTCTTCATCTGCTCCTAGTAACCTTTTAGGATTGTTTCTGTGCAAAATCTATGCAATGGCAAGCTGGATTTTCATACAAGTTGAAAACATTGTGGCCAAATGAGAAATCAATTGTTCTTCTTTTCCAGCATTGTTTTTCAAAAGGTGTCTGCAGTACCTGCATCCAATGACTTCTGTATCAAGGAAAATGTTAACCGTCCTTTCAAAATGTTACTACTATTAGTTAAACATACTTATTTAGATTAACGTTTTGTTTTCTGTTTTACTTGCATGAAAACAAATTTAGTTATATTAAAAGTTTTCTCTCCTGTTGTGACTATTCACCCTTAGATTTTTTTAAAAGCATCTTCGGCAGATGTCTTTTAAGTGAAGATTTAAATGCTTTTCTTTATGTTTCAGTTTCTGGAATTGATAAATCAATAACTTTCTATGAATACAAGAACATGTATAATCACTATTTAAATGGAGTTAAAAACATTGTGGCAAAAGGAGAAATTCCTCAGTTTGCCACATTTTTTTTTAAAAAGTTGTCCCCTTCAGAGGATTACTGAGTTTGTGACTCATTGAAGTGATTAAGTACAAAGTCTAGTTAGTATTAATACCATATTTATTAAGTTTGAGAGATATGTATAATTTAAATCATACTTTTGCCACAATATTTTCAAAAGTCGTATGCAGTTTTGTCAAAAGTGGATCTGCATGTGAGAAAGCGCTACAGTATCGAGTTGTGGTGGTGAAGTACGAAGCATACTTACATTAGTTATGCTCTAGTGATTCACTGGATTTTTTTTGATAAAACACTAAATTTCTCAATCTCGAGTCTCTGTAATTGAGATATGAGCCATTTTACAAGAAAACCAACATTATGGACTCAACCCGGATCAGACTGCGCTGTCACCGAAGGCTGATCCGGGCCGAAACATTCCGTCCAAGGGGGAAAGAGAACTTTAAATACAGTATGTATTTATGTCTCTGATACAACAAATCTGAATCAGACTTCTTTGAAAATATTTATATAGTATTTGATCTATATGAGGCATCTTCCATTTTGCCACATTGTTCCCACAGATGGGTCAACATGTGTCATCAGCAGCCGACTTTTGAAAACATTGTGACAAAATGAGCAATTTTTCCTTTTGCCACTATGATTTTAACTCTTTTCAATCATTAAAATTTCATTTATACAGATTTTCCATTGTTTTTCCTAAATATTTTCAAAGTCGTCTGCTACAGATTTGTTGTTTGTATGAATTGAACATATCTAAATATTGTAGGTCAGTATGTTTGCATTGAAGAAAATGACATATTCTATACATGTGAAAATGGTGAATCATGCCTTTCGGTGAAACAGGACTTTTAGGCTATATGCTATTTTAGAAGAACAATGCCAGATCATTCGCTGTAGAAATTAACTCTGTCCTCAAAACTAGACATTTGATTGGTTGAGTAAGTGTTTCAAGAATGACTTGTTTTCTTACTAATCTTGAACACAAAGTCTCAATACAAAGGATAGTTTAACAGTTTTGGTCAGGATCAGAAGTTATCCTGTTCGATATCCGGTCAATCAAGACTTCTTTAACCCTTTTTAACAAAGATAAATATGTAGCAGACGATTTGAGGAGACATCGTGAAAAATGTCTTCAAATGAACGTTTAGTTATTGAAAAGAGCCGTTAATATTAGAGCAAAAGGAGAAATTGCTTTAAATGAGCGAGTTCTTCTTGTGCCACAATGTGTTCTTAAGTCGCCTGTTGCAGATGCGTTTGCATGTTGTAGAATGTTAAGCAAGCGGAGAAGATTTAAAGCCAAACAAGAAATGAGTCGGCAAATTGAACAGAATCGCCATTTTATTTCGGATTGTGTGACTCAAACGTGGCATTGAATAATTGTCTCACTTGTGCTGTAGTAGTATTTATATAGCAGTATGGATTGTTAACTGTAGAATGATTGACGAAAAAGAATTTTATTTAAATACTCGAATAAAGAGTAAATGCTAGTAATGTCTGTGTTATGTTTTATTCGTTGTTTCTGTTTAACCTCAACGATGCTCGTCGTGCTTATTGTCAAATAAGGTTCCGATGAAATTCATCCATCACTACTGACCTAGCCGCAACCCGCCCGTTCAACCCAAGTGACTTAACCCTTTCAGCGCCGAATTGTTTAAAGTAGACTCTTCCATGTTCAAACTTGGGCGACTCTATTGTCATGTTATAGGATTTTTGGAATATCTTTTATAACTCACAGCCAAACAATGCAGATTTCAGGTCAGACAGCTCGTAACGAGCTGACTCACCTGAATCTGCATTGTTTGCAAAATGCTCAATATTGCCTTTGGCGCTAAAAGAGTTAATCTCCTCACATACAGGTCGTTTTGGTTCTCCCACCATTTCGCACCCCCTTCTGGATGCCCTATATGTTTGTGACATAAAGCCGTTTGTTTTCAAACCATTTCTATGTGCCTCGTTTATCTTCACGATTTGTCTCGGAACTAAACATTCACGTCGCAATGTGAGTTCTTTTAAGGGTCCCGTATTAGTCTCTGTCTACATTTAAGCTAACCTGAGCACGATGTGCGGGGCGAACTAATGTTATCTCTCGAGGCACTTCGTTGTCGTCGGACGTTCACATTTTCCTACAATCAACTCCTAAACCCAAGGACCAATTTCGAAATAGCTTCACCACAGGAATATATATGCCTTTGGTAGTCGGTCCTTTTTTCAAACTTGTTCAAAAAAGTTAACTGCATGGAAACTGGTTGCCATGACAACGGAAAGGAATAAATTAAAACTAGTATTCTCCTAGAGTACTGTACTGATTTGAAACTAAAGTTAATGTTACTTGGATTTCCACTAATCAGTGTCCGCTCTTTTGAAGAAAAAAACATGGTCGCCAGGGATGGCGTTTGTCTTTCTTATATTTATTTATATTAAAAACTTTTAAGAAAAAACTTCTCGGCAAAAATTAATGGCTCGATTGGAAAATATTTTTGAGCAAATGTTCCTTGTGATACCATTGAAAAACATGGCAACCAGAAAGGAGACGGGTTCGCTTTGGTTATACATGACGTTCACATTTTCCTACAATCAACTCCTAAACCCAAGGACCAATTTCGAAATAGCTTCACCACAGGAATATGCCTTTGGTAGTCGGTCCTTTTTTCAAACTTGTTCAAAAAAGTTAACTGCATGGAAACTGGTTGCCATGACAACGGAAAGGAATAAATTAAAACTAGTATTCTCCTAGAGTACTGTACTGATTTGAAACTAAAGTTAATGTTACTTGGATTTCCACTAACCAAGAGTGTCCGCTCTTTTGAAGAAAAAAACATGGTCGCCAGGGATGGGGTTTGTCTTTCTTATATTTATTTATATTAAAAACTTTAAAAAAAAACTTCTCGGCAAAAATTAATGGCTCGATTGGAAAATATTTTTGCACAAATGTTCCTTGTGATACCATTGAAAAACATGGCAACCAGAAAGGAGACGGGTTCGCTTTGGTTATACATGTATGTATCGAGTAGGAACATTGAAAACGATTTAAGTTCTATTAAATCGGGTAAACGAAAACGTACCATCATGGTCCTCTTGCTTCTTATGTTTCAGAACCGCCTCGGTGGTGTAACGGTAGAGCGTCCGTATCGAGTACGGGAGGTCTCGGGGGTCGACCATAGGTCGGGTCATAACAAATACTTTAAAAATGGTAAAGTTTAGGGTTGCGGGTTTAGCATTATGACTGACTGACTGGTGTCAGGATAAATGGACCAGTAGTAATAGTCCTGTTACTTACCCAGGAAACGCCGTGATATAACTGAAAAATTGTCAAAAGACGTATGTTATAGATGTTTTAAAAAACCCGTCTATTATAGATGTTTCAAAAACCCGTCTATTATAGATGTTTCAATGTGCGTCTGTTCGTCGGAAGGGATTAATTATAAAATACAAAATCATTCCATGAAGTTGGTATTTAAATATGAAGAGTCTTTCAGCCAAGAAACCAATTGAGTCCACATGACTCTCGATCAATCATGGTGTCTTAAACTCGAAACCTAGCCCGATCAAAATACTTTCCGACCTTACGGAATGGTAAGTGCGATTAACTCTTTCAGAACCAATGGCAATATTGAGGTTTTTGCAAACAATACTGATTCAGGTGAGTCGGCTCGTAACGAGCATTGTTTGCCTTTCAGTTATCAAAATAGTCTAAACATTTCTTACATGAGCAATGGCGACGCCCAATCTTTAACATGGAAGAGTCTACTTTAAACAATTCGGCGCTGAAAGAGTTTAAGCATTGTGTGTGACTGTTAATACTACTTTGCTTTGAAAACATCTTGGGACAATTGTAAAATTTGAAAAAAAAGTTCAAAGTACTGTCGGAAACGGGAAATTGCTCATTTCAAGCAAAATTTACTTTTTTTCATTAATGTTTTTGTAACACCAGTCCCGGTGAGGTGGAAACCATTGCTTAAGATGATTTTCAATCGACCACAGTATCCAAAAAATGGGGTAAGAAAATAGATATAAACTTCAATGAAAGTTGGTAGAAAATGTTTATTAAATTGTATATGATACATAGAATAACTTGTTCGTTGGTGTATACGAAGAGAAAATCTAAAACATATAAAAAAATAACATTCTACAAGTTTAAAAACCAGTATTATATCATACAATATATATTTTTGAATATAATATATGCATTATATTAAATGTACAATGCTTGCTAACATTACACTATTAAACATGCCATTGTCTTTCAAATATGACTTGGCAACATCACGACGTATGATATTTATATTCTTGTACGTTTGCATTGGAGATAATTAATTACAGGGTCATTTATACAGAAAATGAGTATTTGGGAAACTAAAAGTATGGTCGCAATATACAGGGAATTGCTATTCCAAGGTGGTCTTTAGCGCAGGTTCGACTGCGTATATAAACACAACACGGGGCTATATCTCATCCTAAATAGACGATACAGGAATGATTCGAGTTAGACTGTACTCCAGTTATCATCGCAGCCAAGCTCTATCGTATTGCTGTTAATAATGCTGAAAGTTCACGTATTCCCCACGAGGAAATAGATGAATTTGACAAGAGTGTATATCTAAACACAACACGGAGCTAGTTCTCGATGGTCTGGCATCTCGAAAGCCGACCAATGGTACTTCGTACAAAACAATAATTGTTCATATAATTGACAAGCACCTTAGTCTTACGAAGACGATGGTCTGGCTGATAGACCTATATAATCAGCTAGACTTTCGGTTTATCATATTAACATTCATAAAATGAGCCGTCCCACGAGAAAACCAACATTATGGACTCTGCGTTTAGTATCGACCCGGATCAGCATAAGCATGCCGTGCAGGCTAATCCGGTCAGACACTTTTCGCCTCTTGTGAATTTTCTGTTTCAGAAATCAATACTTTATACCCGTATCTCCCTGAGACGGAATGTATCGGCCCGGATTAGCCTGCGCGGACTGTGCATGCTGATCTGGGTCGATACGTTACGCAGAGGCCATACTGTTGGTTTTCACTAGGAACGGCTCATATAATGTTATTTCATCACTTATAACATATATATCCATTTATTATTTGTACACTTACACAACACAAATATAATTAGTTTCTATTCTTTCAATACGATTAAAATGAAAATCTTTCAATTCCAGAAAGCAATTATTGAAACACAATTGCTTTTGGAATGAAAGTTAATAATATAAACAGTAAATACGTATAAATAAATAGATTGCGTGATAAATGCACATGTTTTCATGGTAATTGCCCACGTAAACTGAACCGTCGCATGATTTATTTATAACAAGGTAAGCGTAAATGCATATACAATGGCCGTATGATGTAGTACTTATTCATCAGTAGACAGTTCAATTCACACGGACAATAACTTGCACCAAAACTGTAAAAGTTAACTCTCAGCGTACTCGAAATTTGTGCTCAAGTATCTGATTGGTCTGAAACAAATTATTTTCCGAAATTGACCAATCAGAAGTCTAATCTGAAGATAATTTCTGAGCACAGAGAACGTTTTTTTAGAGTTTCATAGATTCTGGGCATGTATACACACTATATGTTAAATTGTTTGTAGATGTTAGTTTCTGACCCTTGCATATTGGTGGCAAAATATATATGGAACAACATAACAAACAATGATTTATGAAATGATAGGGTCAGAAAATGATCTGTAACATTCTATTCGAACGGTTGAATTGACCCGTGTATAGAATGTAACATACCGGTGACTGTTCTTGAAACTTATTATACTGCAGCACGTTGTTTCGTATCGCCCTTCACCTATCCTGTTTCTAAATTAAAGAAGTATTCAACAGTCGTGGTAAATCCTTAAATAGTTACATCATTGCTTTACCGATCGATATTTGATGTCTTGTCCATTCAAGTAGTCATTTCCGGAAAGCCCGTTCACGTATCCGTGTCTTTGCGAAGACCCGTTGGATACACTTTCGTGTTTCTGGTTTGATTTTCCGGATGATTGCCGCTTGTATGTCTTTATGTAGAAATTCAAAAATAATAGAGCAATGGCCGTGGTAAGTGCTTGAATTAACGCAACGAACATCCATGGGTAGGAACATTCAATGAACAGGAACTGTGAGTTGTGAACAGTTACTATGAAAAATTGAGCCTGTAATATAAAAAAATAAATGGTGATAAGATGTAATAGGTGAAATGACCGTACTAATTCAACGACATGCATCCGCAGCAGACGACTTCTCAAAACACTGTGTGGATAAAAGGAGGAACTTTGCACAACTACTAAAACATTAAACTTTCATTTAGAGATATTTTCCATATTTAACGCCTAGATGATTTCGAAGACATCTGCGGCACATTTGCTATAAGTGGGAAAAGGATAATATATATATAAATATAGTTTCGATGGAAACGTCAAATGGTCTATGTTACATGGCGGACCTTGAAGGCTTTAGCGAAGCTTTAACCCTTTCCCTCATACGACAATTATGCAGCAGACGACTTTGAACGTATGTTGTCAAAACATAGAAAATCTCCATCATTGAATGGATAACCTATGACAAAAAGTGGAAAAACATTGTGGCAAAAGGAGAAATTGCACGTTCTGTGCAATTCCTTCTTTTGTCACTATGTTTTCAAAAAGCCGTCTGCTGCAGAGGCGTCAGAAAACGTCTATATGAGGGAAAGGGTTAATTAGCGGTCCACCAATAAAAGAGTCTAACAACAGCATGTATATCACACGACCGATGACCGCCCGCTAATGACCAACCCATTTACTTGCGACATGCTAATATTCTGACATGGACATTTTCCTATGAAGGGACAAACACTTGTGTGAATATGGCAACTCGGAATGACTCACACTATGGATTATAACTTAACATCATAAAGATATGAACACAACATTCAAGAATGTATAACTAACGGATTTCGCCCAAGTCGAATCAAATCGCACATTATCTCTTTCCCGCATACAAGCCTTTTCTGACGCTTCAGCAGCAGACGTCTTTTTAACACATTGAGGATGAAGGAGAAATTGCTCATAATGCGCAATTTCACCGTTTGCCACAATGTCTAGGCATTTCGCCACAAGTTATATGAATGACTTCTCCGAAGGAAAGCGGACAGCAATGACTCTCGCGAGACTCTCTCTCTCCCTCTCTGCTTATGTACAGGCTCATACGAGTCTTCGTGACTCTCGCGAGACTCTCTCTGCTTATGCACAGGCTCATACGAGTCTTCGTGACTCTCGCGAGACCCTCTCTCTCTCTCTCTCTCTGCTTATGCACAGGCTCACGCGAGTTTCCATTTGTAGCAGTTGCAACAAGACTGTTTTCGCCTTATGTAGCTGATATAAAACATCAGGAAAATTAAAATAATTGGCACCTGACAAAAAAAACCGAAAAGTCTTATAGAATAAAGAAAACCTGGCAAAGAACAGGGAAGACTGAGCATTTACGTAGACATGAGACTTTCATTTCGCGTAGCGTCAAAAGATGCCGAAAACAGGGAAACGATGAGAGAGGACACTGTAGTCTTATGCCCGAAGAGTTTGTTTTGTAATTTAAGACCGCTTTCAACAATGTCTCAGTTATATCAAGGCGTTTCCTTGATAATTTACCAGCACAACTGGTCGTTTTATCCTGGCACCAACGAGTCAGTCCGAATGTTATTAAACTCACAATCCTGTGCGTCAAACAGTCATTACCACCATTATGAAAGTCTTCGGTAGGAGAGGATTAATAAAGTATTATGGGCGGTACTCCAGGGAAACAAACCAACGTTAACCCTTTCCCACACACAGCAAATCTGCAGCAGACGACTTTGAAAACATAGTGATACAAACCTGAACAATCTCTATAAAAGATAGCTTAATTGTTAAATAAAGTTGAAAACATTGTGGCCAAAGATGGGAAAGGGTTAACGTATTTGTTGCAGGTGTCCTACATTGTCTTAATAGATACTGCTATTCAGAAGTTTCTTTAAGCCTTCTGTGACCTATTGGTGAACAATTCAGAGCCAGATCAGGCTGTGCGAATGTAAGTGCTGGTCTGTATCGACACAAATAATAATGACCTCATATCGAACGATCTTTATGTGCTAGATTTTCAGCAACTATTTGAGCAGGGGAAGGGTTTAACCCTTTTCTCACATATAACAAATCAGGCACTTTTGAAAACTCATCGTCAAAAACGTTAAAAATAACCATAATTGAGAATTTAATTCTTAATTAGAGTTGAAAACATTGTGAAAAAATGAGGAATTGCTCATCATGCGCAGTTTTCAAGCTTTTCTTTACAATGTTATCCGGAAGGTCATCTGTTGTTGACGCGTCAGCAAACGTCTGCATGTGGAAAAGGGTTAAAAGAATCTTGTAAAACATACTTACGAGTTGTAAAACGGTGAGATATCGTTTCCACCACAGGTATTTTTGAAACTTGGGTCCGAGGACTGACACGCCATAATAAAAGTACATCACAACGTGGACTATTGCGTTAACGAGGCCGTGAAACGAGCCGAAACCGCCTGAAAGAAGGACGTTATAACGAGGGCTTGGCGTGAAACGGTTGTAACTAAAAACCTATTTGAAAACCCTGGTTTAGCGGCAATTTTGACCCCTTATTAAACAATGCAAATTTAGGTGCCGTTGCTCAAAACGAGCAATAATTTCCATTGTTTACCAAGAAAAATTATTTAACGCTTATAAAGACTTTATGGCGAGGTGATTAACCTTGTTAAAAAATACCAATTTTAGTTACAACTGTTTCTCACCAAGCCCTCGATATACTCTTTAGGGTTCTTTACAGATATTACATAATGTTAATTTTCAAATAAATGTGTACTCATAATCAAAGTACATCTCATCGGGATCGGTCGATTTTTGAGTTTATTTAAACTCGCCGTGCATAATTAACTATTTGGCGAGCAGAAACGAACAATCTACAGCACCCAGTATTCCCAGGCGGTCTTCCTTCGAATTACTAACCGAGTTCGACGTTGATTAACGTCGATGATCGGACGAGAGCCGGTGTTTTTAACGTGACATGGCCGTAGCAAACACAACGTGGACTGAAATAAGGTCGTTATATAATCTTCTTTTTCCCATGTCGAACCGCAATATCTCTGTCGGTAACGACCAGGGGTATCAATCCGGGGGCTTTGTGCTCGCAACCCGGCTAGGCCACTCATTCTTTACGATGTGAATAGCGTCATTCGTCTTCCACCAGTGGGTTGAATAATTGATAATGGTCATTGCGACTGCCGCCATTCACCGTCTAACAATGGGCTATATAATATATGTGGGAAGGTAGCCAGTTACATTGGAATGATTTGTGTGAAGCCAAGGGACGAGGAAGCCAGGAAACACGTTGTGTTAACTGGACACTGTGATATAACTATTATACCGTTTAAAACGGCTTTAAACCCAAACCATTTATCCTGTTCTGAACGTTTTTAGTCATGTTCTAACAGTATGTTTTCATGTTGTCATAGCGTTTTCTTTCTGTTCTCAGCTTTTATCATTTTCTCATCCAGATATATATATATTTGTGTTGTCTGCGTTCACGGTAGTCTGACCCTTGGAAACACATGTTTCCTATACAAGAATTAGTTGAAAATGTCGTAAAACTTCTTCAAAACGGGAAGAAAAATTGCCGACATTACACCAATATATATTCCCCCCAAAACGGGGTGTGTGCAGTCAAAAGTCATGGTAAAGGCTGCGTTTTACTGACATAGAAATGATATAAGACATACCCTCTTTCCAAGATGTGTTTTCATACTAAATTCGGTACACGTTTTTTTTTACCGTACAGGAAATATAAAGGCATGAACAATGTTCATTTATAAACAGACGCACGTTTCCTACGTTTCAACCCTTAGGTGGCACATCCATCGTTTTCAAACAAAAGATTGACCATTTAAGAAACAAAATATTTTAAGTGGTTACGGAATGAATCAAATGATTATTTTGTCTTAGGCCACACCTCTTACCACATAAAACTCTAATCGTATAGACGGATGAACGTCGGACAAGGTACATACATATAATCTCCCACCCCCGGGTATCCCGTGAGGGAATATTAAAAAAAGACACACTAACCTGGAACCACTCTGGTGCCGAACCACCAAAACAGAGGAAGGGTACCATGGTGAAACACGTGAAGGAAGGTGACCTGACTTTGCTTCTTTCGTAATATAAAGAAAACCTAAAAAATACGCGGTTCAATAATTTATGAGATGCGTTTAGCGACTTTAATCCCTTTTCCACCTACAAACAAATCTGAAGCAGACGACATTGAAAACATTTAGGCAAACTTTATGAGAAATCTCTTGGGGAACACGTTTCAAAATTCTCCTTTTGCGTCAATGTTTTCAAAAGTTGTCTGTCGCAGAGGCGTCAGAAAGCGTCAGTATGTGGACACGGGTTAGGAAGTATTGTCTGTCCGGTTTGGTATCATTTACAGTTACATTGGCCTATTTGTTAGGAGAATCATTCATGTCTTTATAACATATGAGCGAGTGCATACAAAAGGTACAGGTTGGTATTTCTGAACAGTGTAGGTTCAGATCATCTTGTCCGCCTTTCAGTCTTACCATAATCTACACAAGTTGACAGAATATTTTACCAAGCTTGCGAAAGTAATATGTGAACAGTGTAAATCTGGTTCCTTTTGCTCATATCAGTTGACAGTGAAGACTCTGGTGAGACTGTGCATATACTCACTACATTTTTTATCCCC
>JASEVX010000001.1:33088268-33115696 GCA_031761405.1 Serripes groenlandicus | reverse complement strand
ACATGGCTATTATTGTGGTTGAATTGATGACATGCGAGACTTATTATTTACATCACTTATCATGGATTTTATTATTTATTTCTACGAACTTATGAATGTCCATTGTTGGACATCACTGTATATAACCTATTTTTAAACTAGGTACAACCGGCCTTAAGTTATTGACCATGAACCTGTTCCCACATGCACCAAATGTGGTGTTTCTAAAAGTGAACTGCTGCAGAAACCTCAAAAAACGTCTGCATGTGGGAAAGCATTAAAGTGTTTTGGCGTAAAACAGAACTAGGTATATTTCAGTGACATCCAGGGCATTTAGATGTCTGCATGTAAAGTGTTTTGGAGTAAAACAGCACTAGGTATATTTCAGTGACATCCAGGGCGTGTAGATGTATGCATGTAAAGTGTTTTGGAGTAAAACAGCACTAGGTATATTTCAGTGACATCCAATGCGATTAGCTGTCTGCATGTAAAGTGTTTTGAAGTAAAACAGCACTAGGTATATTTCAGTGACATCCAGGGCGTTTAGATGTCTGCATGTAATGTGATTTGGAGTAAAACAGCACTAGGTATATTTCAGTGACATCCAGGGCGTTTAGATGTCTGCATGCAAAGTGTTTTGGAGTAAAACAGCACTAGGTATATTTCAGTGACATCCAGGGCGTTTAGATGTCTGCATGTAAAGTGTTTTGGAGTAAAACAGCACTAGGTATATTTCAGTGACATCCAGGGCGTGTAGATGTCTAGAACACTGAAGGCTTTGATTAAACTGTTCGGATACACGGTCTGGTCTCACTCTTCGCTTGTGCACCGTTTATGGCAATTACTTATGGCAATTACTCAATGTATTCCACAATGTTTTGAAATGTCCTCTGCTGCATATGTCATCGGAAATCGCCTGCATAAATGAAATGGTTGAACAACACGAATGCGATTAGAGTATGACGCCAATTTCAACATTGTTTTCAGTTACATCACGGCGTTTCCTGGGTAAGTTACCAATTTTAATGGTCCGTTTATACTGACACCAGTAATGCTAACCCCGCAACGCAGAGCGTCAAGGAGGGCAGCCATTACCACCATTTTAAAACTATTTAGCTTGACTCGGCCGGGGATCAAAATCGCGACCTGCCGCACCCGAGGCGGACGCTCTACCACTACACCATCGAGTCGGTGACTGACTTAATACAAATTAAAGGAAGGCTCATAACGACATATCCATCACAATCGTCCAAATCTTCGGTAAGTAATACATAGTTAGAAAAAAAAAAGTATCACAATTTAGAACACTATGAACGAATCATGATTTGTAGAACTGATCTACCCGTTTTGTTTCGAGTGCAGCAGTGGTTCAACTAATATATGCGCTAGTCAAATGTCATTTAATTCTTCCCAACGGGTCATACCAAATGCCGGTAATGGGTGCTCTCCTGTGAGCTCTAGGTCGCGGGGATAGCATTACGACTGATTAGCTGGTGTCAGGGTAAATGGCATACAATTACTGGTACTAGTTACTTACACAGGATATGCCGTAATATAGCTAAACAATTGTTGAAATTGGCGTGAAACATCCCATAATCAAATTATTTTCCCAATACTTGGTATTAACTCTTTCAGCGCCAAAGGCAATATTGAGGTTTTTGCAAACAATGCAGATTCAGGTGAGTCAGCTCGTAACGAGCTGTCTCACCTGAAATCAGCATTGTTTGCCCTTGAGTAACTAAAATGTTCCAAAACTCTCATAAATTGAGAAATAGACACACCCGATTTTGAACATGGAAGAGTCTACTTTAAATAATTCGGCGCTGAAAGAGTTAAGAACAAGTTTGATGAGTCTTTCAGCGATTTCAGGTTTAAGACATCCTTGGCTTTGGAGTACCGCCACGGTCCCTTTCTTAGCAACATTCTCTCAAGGAGAGCAATTTCTGTTTTTGCCACAATGTATTAAAAAACTCGTCTACGGGTCACACATCGAGGGCTTGACGTGTGAAACGGTTGTAACTAAAAACATATTTTGAAAACCCTGGTTTAGGGGCAATTTTGACCCCTTTGTAAACAATGCAAATTTAGGTGCCATTGCTCAGAACGAGCAATGGTTCCTAAATGTCTATTGTTTACCAAGAAAAATGATTTAACGCTTATAAAGACTTTATGGCGAGGTGATTAAACTTGGTAAAAAAAATACCGATTTTAGCTACAACTGTTTCACACCAAGCCCTCGACATATTGGATACATATTAAAGAAAACTACTTACACGTAACGCTTGTGGATTGTTAGAGTAGTCACACGGCTGGCATCCTAGAGAGTATTCAAACAACCATCCGGCGAGAAGAAGCTGAAATAAGATGAAAGAAATCTAACAGATATATATGTACACGACGATCAAATAATTCGGACAAATTCGTTTCCTCAATCAGTATAAACCTCACCATGATAAGCAGTGTCTACTTGTTACGATGATGTAGCAAACATTGATTTATAGATTGATAAGTGTTTAATGTCGTTTTCAACAATTGTTCAGTCATAACTCAGCGGCCAGTTCACCGACCCATGTGTTTCCTGGCTTTCTCGCACCAGTAGTCAACACAACATATTTGCCAAGCAACTAGTTGCCTTTCCTCATAGACTGTTAGCCCATTGGGGGAAGAAGAATGACGCTTGTCAAAGTGACTTTTGTCAAAAGTTGGGAAGAATGTTGGCCGAGCTGGGGTTTGAAGATGAACGTTTGAAAACATGGAAGAAGATGGAGAAATTGTTCAAAATGAGCACCTTAACCCATACTGTTTCTAAATATATTTGATTTTAATACATCAAGCAATAATATTAGTTAGACGAAACATTATAATGTATTGCGCTTAACCTACTGTATTCGATGCATATGCAGGATACGAAATTCTAAAACAATGTGGTAAAAGGAGAACTTGCTCAAACGAGCAATTGTCACACTATTATTGTTCATATGTTAACAATGCACGTGACATTAAACGTATCATACACACCAACATAACAAGAAATTCAACTTCCTGAACTTGGAAAACATCGAAGATCAAGAACAACCTGTGCCTCCGGGCAGCCTAGTCTGAGTCTTCCCTGTTCGCCATCCAGGAAACCTCTAGAGAATGGTTATAACCAAAAAGCGACCATTCAAGAATAGTGGAAACCTGTGTATAAAAACCACATTTGGGAACACAACAATCTGGTCTTTGTTATGCAGTAAATGAGTAATTTGGAAACTGAAATTGTGGTTGCTGTAAACAAGGAATCGCTATTCCAATGTGTTGTTTAGCACAGGTTTCACTACGATTAGGTCGTTATTGACATAATTGCAAGGCACCCGGAGGTCTGTTTTATGGCCGTATTGTCAGCTAAATCTGTTAACCCTTTCCAACCTACAAACGCATTCGTAGCAGACAGATTTTAAAAGACATTGTGGAAAAAGGAGAAATTGCAACATTTGTTCAACCATATTCAATGGTTGCATTTTTATATATAAAGAGTTTGGATAATTTTGTCATACTGTTTTTGCCGGACTTTGTCTGCCGAAAGCGGTAAGTGAGATGCACGTGGGAAAGAGTTAAAAAGTATTTTTACGAGACCAGAGAAGTCGTTGATTTAAAAAGTATTTTTAAGAGACCAGAGAAGTCGTTGATTTAAAAAGTATTTTTAAGAGACCAGAGAAGTCGTTGATTTAAAAAGTATTTTTAAGAGACCAGAGAAGTCGTTGATTTATTTTATAGTTTCAAATGTTGTCAGCTTCTAATTGTTTTCACCGAACCTTGAAGTATGTGGATTGAAAAAAGAAAGATATCCGGCCTGTATTAACCCTTTTTCCACTTGTAGACGCGTTCTGTCGCATCTGCAGCAGACGACTTCTGAACACTTTGTGACAAAAAAGAAGAAATTGCTCATAATCAACAATATCTCTATTTTGCCACAATGTTTTCAACTGTATTTTTAAAGTAATTAAAATCGACATCTTTCAAAGTAGTCTACTGCAGATTTGTTAAATGTGGGAAAGGGTTCAACAGACGTTTTCGTTTCACTTGAAAACCCACTTCATTTCGATGAAACGAAACCGTTTTGTTACTTAGGGAAGTTAATGGCACACACTGGTGGTTTGCTCAACATGTGTTTGTTACAACGTCTATATAATGGACCGCCTCGCTGGTGAAGTGATAGAGCGTCCGTCCCAGGTGCGGAGTATAGCGAGTTCGATCCCGGGTTATACCACTGATTTTAAAAATGGCAGTTATGGCTTTTCACTCCTTGGTGGTCCGGAGTTTGTATCTAGCATTACGACTGTCTCTTTGGTGTCGGGATAAATACACGATTTGTAGTTGTAATCTACCCAGAAAACGCCGTGATGTAACCGAACAAAAGAAAATGTATTTACAGAATCTAAAAGTTATAGTTGTGTTTTCTTACCTCTTGTACAATATAGCAGTTGAACAGTACCATGGAGAAATTGTAGACTACCAACACGGGGGTTAACTCGAATGGCTTCCGGGTCGCCATCCATTTTGGCCCATAATACACAAATAGTCCATAGGCTGCTATTAGTAAAGCGGGACCCAGGGGACTTTCTATTAACGGGTAACCTTTGAGTCTTGGATCTGAAACCATAAACTGTAGTCATTGATATCTGGTAGAACATATATTAATTCTAATTTTGTCAATGAAATACCGGGATTTGTCTGCTTATAATATTGTTTTAAAACTTCCACAGTGAATTTCGTCACTAGTGATCAGGGGCGTAGCTTTGCAATAATCAATGTGTAGGCCGTCTCGTGAGAAAATCAACATTGTGGACTCTGCGTACAGTATCGACCCGGATCAGCCTAAGCATGTCACACAGGCCTACCCGGATAGACACTTTTTGCCTCCTGTGGATTTTCTGTTTCAGGTATAACTACTCTATACATCTATCCCCTAAGACGGAATGTGTCGGCCGGATCAGTCTGCGCGGACAGCGCAGGCTGATCTGGTCGACACATTACGCAGATGTCTATCGCTGCAGCTGCATTTCAACTTCTTGAGAACAAACTCAAATCTCCAGATAAACTGCCATGCATACAGTTACACGAAAAGCATATATTTAGAATGAAAATAAATAAAAAAAAGTTATTTATACGGATAACCGGCCTCCAGTGCTTGAGATTCCCACATGCAACAAATCTGCAGCAAACGACTTTGAAAAACAATAAGTGAACCATATGAGTCATCCCACGAGAAAACCAACAGTATGGTCTCTGCTTAATGTATCGAGCCAGATCAGCCTAATCCGGGCCGACACATTCCGTCTCAGGGGGAAAGAGGTAATGAGTAATGATTCCTGAAGTAGAAAATCCACAGGAGGCGAAAAGTGTCTGTGAGGGTTAACCTGTGCTTCATGCTCAGGCTGATCCGGGTCGATACTTTACGCATAATCCACAATGTTGGTTCTCTCGAGGGACTGCTCATATGAAACCCTCTATAAGTAAAAGCACAACTTTTGAGTACAGTAAAAAACATTTTGGCAGAAGCAGAAATTGCTCATCATAATATTTTCAAAAGAGGCGTCAGAAAGCGTCTGTATATGAGAAAGGCTTAAGACCATAGTACAGTGAACATTGTTCAGGTTTATAAAATGTATCACAATTTAGAACATTTGCGTGTTTTTATTTTAAAGATGTATTGAAATATGTGAAGTAATTACAGAGCAAAAATGCTGTTGGTACTCTAATAATACCGGAATGGGAGTCGGTCTTTCTTTTTTTTAAATTTATAAATGCCGGAATATGCGCCTATAAGAAAATACGCATTTGTGCCGACTCGCGAGAAAACCAACATTATGGACTCTGCGTAAAGTATCGATCCGGATCCGCATAAGCATGCCACACAAGCTAATCCGAACAGACAATTTTCGCCTCCTGTGGATTTTCTGTTTCAGGAATCATTACTCTGTACCTCTATCACACTGATACGGAATGTGTCGGCCCGGATTAGTCTACGCGGACTGCGCAGGCTGATCTGGATCGATTTATTACGCAGATGCTATAATGTTGGTCACTGAGTCGCGGGATGGCTCATTTTGCCTTACGCAGCAGTGTGTAGTGGTTAAGGTAATAAGATTAATATTTTCAAAAAACAGATATGTCATCCAGATTGATCACTTTAAGATGCAACTTCCATTCCAATAGATAAAATGTAATTTTGACGAATTTGACAATAAATTATTTAATTGAAAGGAATCACATTAAAGCGTAAATTTGGATGTGAGTGTGAATGATGATACTACTTGGTAACGAGAGCAGGTCCGTCGAAGATTTATGAGTGACAAGTGAAACCTTTTAAACAAAAATCCGAGTCCGTAAAAGTGAACAACAATCACGACAAACATATTAATTTCCACAGAGTGGAATTGATATTGTACAAATCAACACAAGTGACACAGGTACAGATGAACTCGAGTTTCGAATTAGATTTAAGTCATAAAGTACATGTGATAACTTCGCTTAAGTCATTTGATGCATGACTTTTTAACAACGTGCACGATTCTCCGAACATTGATATGATAGTTACTTTAAAATTAGATAGATAGATAGATAGATATACGTTTTTCGTCATACAACATAAATATTATGAAAATAAATTGCATGCACATTCACACATCACACGTCTGTTATCGAATTATTACATACTTATGATAATACTAAACTAATATAAGAGGATAGCAACCTAATTTTTGTCTACAATGTTGGTTTCTCATAAATCAATATTTAGAAACGAATAGTCCAAACATGTATAAGAGTTTGTCAAATATTATGTGTGATGATGCCGGTTTTTTGAAATTATGCAGGGTAAGGGTTAATAAACGGGTACAACAACACACCATTTCGCCAGGTGCGACTCAAAAGAACCATATTGTTGCCTTGTGATAAAAGCCACTATATGTAAGTGCCGCAAAAAGTCCAGCGTACCATCTCTCAAAGCCTAAAGATTGTAACTATTGCGATGCGATATGACGTGATAAAATAATGAGTGTGCAGAAAAGAATAATGGTGTGCACCGAGCAAGCATTTAGAAACCATAATTAGATACGAACTCGCATTTTAAGGCACACCCATCGTCATGCACCACAAAACCTCCAACAACTAATCGTTGAAAACTACCCGGTTCTCATGCATCGCATGGCTTTTGTTTGTGATGCAGAAACCTCGTGTGGCGAATCGAGTGTACCGGGTAGAACACATCGATTGTTTTGATTGGCTAGAATACTGTACATAATTTGCATATTGGATCTATGAACTGAATACAAAGTTTGTAAGTTGAATGATGTAACGTTAGTCATTTATCATACTATATCATGATGTTTACCCACGTTGTTCAAACATATATTAAAACTCATTAAGAGTCCCGATTCCAGTTATGTTTTACAGAGTTAACGTTGGGAGAGTAATAACGATTAATAAATAACTCGTATATATATTAGACGAATCCCGTTATGATTGACAGAGTAAACGTTGCGTGAATATAAACGATTAATACATCAATCGTATGTATAAAGGTGTGTTCGACGAGGAACCAGTGAAAAAACATCTCTCCTGATTGACGTCCGTACATAGCCTGTTGCGACATTGGTTGCTTAATTAGCGGTCAACACTATTTCAACCGTATTTTAGTTATATCCGGACATAAAATTGTTCCTCACTAACCATGTATTTCCTGGTTCCACTCAACATTCCTTAAGCCTAGTTGTGGAAGACGAATGACACCATTAATTAAATATTTGTCAGTGCACGGAGACGATGATTGATTGTTAGGTGCTTTGTGTCTCTTTTAACACTTTTTAGCTATATCACGGCGTTTCCTGGGTAAGTTACCAATACTACTGGTCCATTTATCCTGACACCGGTCAGTCGGTCGTAATGCTAACCCCGCAACACTCAGCGCCAAAGAGGGCAGCCATTACTACCATTTTAGAGTATTTGGAGTATAACCCGGTCGGAGACCGAACCCGCGACTTCCCGCAAGCGAGGCGGATATTCCACCACTACACCACCGAGGCGTACAATGCATGACCGACGTGGGTTCGAACTCACGATTCTTAACCAATAGCCCCAGTCGTCACACACGGCTTTTTCGAGGCTCGGCTGCGACATTATTAACTTTCGTTTCTATTTTTTATGGCTGCCCTTCTTGGCGCTCGGGGTTGTGGGATTAGCATTACGATCAATCAATATTTTCTAATAAATTGTCTTTTTCAAAATTGCATTTCAGTCTTTCAGTTGGTACTTATATAACCATTTCCCTGATATAGACGATGTTTAAAGTCTTATGCAGCGGGTGATTTTATATAACATCATTGAAAAAAAAAAAGAAATTATTCATAACGACGAATGTCTCCCTGTCTCACAATGTTATCATCAACTCTCTATCGATGTCCTCCTCGTGTCTAGATGTTTCAATATTTGTTCTTAAATATTTCCAACTTAAGATTTAATGACTTATTATGGAAAGTGTTAGATCTATAAACATTTATTTATTCAGGTCAGGGGTAGAGGGAAATCATTCAATCATACAATGACCGTAAACTGCACCCATCTGTCAAATATCAAATAACTGACTCGATATTATCGGAATAACGGTTCATCGGTCAACAAACATGAATGAGCAGTCGGGTAACGTTTTTACAATAATCGCAAGTGTTTATTTTAGAATTGTTCTTTTCTCATTCAATAAATCACGCCATATGTCAGAGAGACAATTGACATGTTAGGATTGGACCTGGAACGGATCTCGGTTATTTTTGTACGGGGAAAATGTTCACGCCTTGTCAGCAAACGCTTCATTAATGTACAAATTTCCGCTAAAACCTTTATACTCATTTACACAATTATGAATGAATACGGGAAAAGTAAATACTGCTATGTTGTTTCTGAAGTTCAACTGGCTTACAACTGGGTTAACCGTTTGGAAAAAAAAAACGAAGGTGTGTGTGTCTGTCTGCCCAGCTCAACATTTTTATCTTTGTATTCCTGAAATAGGCCTTCTAAATCTTCAAAATGCTTATTTAAAAGTTTAGCATTGAAAGGGTTAAAGATAAGTTTTCATTCCACGTAAGTAAGTAAGGGTAATGTCACACTTGCGAGATTTTTCTAATTTTCTTTTTCGTTTAAATCTGCAGCAGACGACTTTGAACAATTCTTTGGAGAAAATATGGAAATTCTTCATAAATGAAAGTGTAATACTTGAGATAAAATGAATTAAAATGAAAACATTATTGAAAATGGAGAAATAGCTCATTACGATTATTCAATAAGCTTGATTTACGGAGAACGCCACTCATATCTTGTATCTAAAGGGTAATGTCACACTTGCGAGATTTTTCTAATTTTCTTTTTCGTTTAAATCTGCAGCAGACGACTTTGAACAATTATTTGGAAAAAATATGGAAACTTTTCATAAATGAAAGTGTAATACTTGAATTAAAATGGAAAACATTATTGAACATGGAGAAATAGCTCATTACGATTATTCAATAAGCTTGTTTTACGGAGAACACCATTCACATCTTGTATCTAAAGGAGTCAAAGGGCATCGCACTTGAACATCTCGGACTACCTACGTAGTTACTTCTACGACAATGAGCCGAATTTGAACTAGTATATGTAACTTTTCACACACGTACCCAGAATATACAGCGACCTCCTTATTGATTGAGTGTGACGTAAGGCAAACGGGATCTACGCAGCTTCTTCTACGACCTTTGATTGATTTTGAACTAAAATATGTAACGTGTCACAAACGTACCAAGAATAAACCGCGAGCTCCTTAGTGATTAGGCGAGACGCAAGGCAAACGGGCTCTCCGTAGCTTCTACGACCTTTAACCGATTTTGAACTAGTTTATGTAACGTGTCACAAACGTACTAATAATATACAGCGAACCCCTTATTGGTTGAGTGAGAGGTAAGGCACACGTTGTTTCTTTAACTTAGCCTGAACTATAATATGTAATTTGTCAAAAACGTATCACAAACTATACAGCGAACAACTTATTGATTGGTTGAGACGTAAGGCAAACGTAGTGTTTTTATACGACCTTAAACTGAGTCTGAACTATTATATGTAACTTGTCGCACACGTCTCAAGAATACACAGCGAACTCCTTATTGATTGGGTGAGACGCAAGGCAAACGGGATATACGTAGTTTCTTCTTCGATCTTTAATTCAATTTTGATCTATTGCATGTAATGTGTCACAAACGTACCAAGAATATATGTAGCGAACTCCTTATTGAATCGTTGAGATGTAAGGCAAACGTAGTTTTTTTTATACGATCTTAAACTTAATCTGAACTATTATATGTAACTTGTCGCACTCGTCTCAAGAATACACAGCGAACTCCTTATTGATTGGGTCAGAGAGGCAAACGGAATGGAAGTGTCGAGGACTAACGTAGACCGTTTCTTTGAAGCACTTTCGCACTGATATGATATTTAAAACAAAGAACACAGTACGCCGTGAACCCTTTTCACCGTACAGCCGATGTCTGACGCATTTGCACCAGACATATTTTTTAAAACATTGCTGTAAAAGGCGATATTGCTCATAAGGAACAATTTATCCTTTTGTCAGAATGCTTTCAACTCTTTTCAATAATACTACTTTCATTTATTTAGCTTTTTAATATGTTCATAGAACTTGTTTTTCTAAAAGTTGTCTGCTAGATATTCGTTTTGAAGGGTTTAGTTTAGGTTAAGAAAACTGGGTATTATGAGCTAGCTAAAAACCGGAAATTACAGCAAACAGGGACTTTTGATGTTTCTTTTGATGTTATATTTATAAAAGTCCTTCTCTGGCATATTATAATTGATTTTTGTACTCGTATATATAAATCATATACATGAATGTCTTTTATGTCATTAAGTCATTTTCTTTACGTGTATATATACTTGTAAATGGCCAATGGTACTTATGTGCCGACTTGCCTGAATAAAATTGAGTTAAGTTTGAGTTTGATGTTATATTAAGACTTACTAGTGTTTCGGAGTATTTCTGGAATACATAAATTGGTAGACCTGGACGGAAAATCAGCAATAGAAAACTCGAAATCTTCGAAGGGAAACAAAGAATCGAAAAGGCGCGAATTAAAATAAAACAAAATGGAGAACAATCACCATTCTTATTTCTACGTTTGACCCGTATCGATCATCATGTCAAATCGATAATGGGAAGATCATCATAAAAGGATGGATTCTGGTAAAATGAAATGCGGATATCTGATTACGTCAAAGGCTCGACTATTATCAACTCTCCCACCCTCGCAAGGCAGAGGTCAAATCGAAACTCAAAAACACAATTATCGCTATTTATTAGAATGAGCAGTTAGCACTGTCATGTCATCAGGTTTATTTCTTTATTTTAAATACCAAAATATCGTCAAATAGTTTTTCTGTTTGTATTTTGCCACAGCTCACATACTGTACTTTCAGTGCTTTGAATCCTATGACTTCCGGTTGAGGTCAATTAAAGAGATTACCGGTTGTATATATAGTGGCAAAGTTCAATTCATAACGTGTCCTTTAATTACCGGATGTTATAGTATCAATGAGTTGTTCATTACCCATTTACATTCTCTTTTCCTTAACTATTTCCCGCTTGCAGAAGCACTTTGGGCAGACGACATTTTAAGAAACACAACGAGCAAATTTCATTTTTTTTAAAAACAAAAAAATCCATTTAATAAAATAAGTAAACGTTCTGTTAACTCTGTAGATTATTATCATAGTTAGATTGTTACAAGATTGTCTGCTGCATATCCGCCGTATGTTGGAAAGGGTTGATTGATTGTTATTAGAATATTCTTATTTGATAAAATAATGAAGACATTTTTTGAAAAATAAAAATAACTCATTCTGTACTACTTCACATCGCTTCAAAAGAATCCAACCCGCCTGTTGCAATGGCATAAAAATCGATAAAATATGGATAGAAAATTAAAAATTGCTATAAACGAATAATTTCAGCTTTTCTCACCAATGTTTCTACTTTATATCACTATAATAATTAACCCTTTCCCTCATATAGACGCTTTCTGACGCCTCTGCAGCAGACAGCTTTTTGAAAACATAGTGACAAAAGAAGAAATTGCACAAAACGTGCAATTTCTCCTTTTGACACAATGTTTTCCACTTTTAGTCATAGGTTATCCATTCAATTATAGAGATTTTCCATTATTTGACAAAGTATGTTCAAAGTCGTCTGCTGCAGAATTGCCGTATGAGGGAAAGGGTTAAGCGTCATCATTGTTCATGCTTCTTTTCACGCACTATGTCCTGACCTCTGTAATGCTCTAGTATAGGCGATATTCAACCACTTTCCCACATACAACAAATCTGCAGCAGACAACTAGAAAACGTCAAAGCAAAAATATGAACGATCTCTTTAAATGAGTGTATTGTAATAATACATCGAGTGGAAGATATTGTGAAAAAACGAGAAACTGCTCATTTTGTGCAATTTCTTCCTTTGTATTAATATTTTCAAATAGATGCAGATGCGTCTAAAAATAGCCTGTAAATGGGAAAGGGTTCAAAAACCCACCAGGCAAATTGAATACCGTTCTTATTCTAATTATAAATTCACACAAGTTATATATATTTCTAATTGGCTAAACCCGTATTTAGCTCATTAAGTAGCTATTTAATTAAACAATCTGAATTAATTTTGCACGGTCGGTAAATATAGTAGTAGTTTTAATTGTTGACGGATCTGCAGTTGTCATTATAGTTAAGATCCGAGCTGCAAACAAAGATAAAAACATTGACATTTCCTTACCGGAAGTTTGTTGTTGAGATACGCGATCGGTTTTAGTGTCATCAAATTGATTGGAGATCATCGTTGTTTTCAAACGTTTTTGAGCCGTCCCGTGAGAAAACTGACATTGTGGACTATGCGTAAAGTATCGACCCGGGTCAGCCTAAGTATGACGCGCAGGCTTACTCGGATAGACATGTTTCGCTTCCTGCTGATTTTCTGTTTCAGGATTCATTACGCTATACCTCTATCGCCCTGTGACGGAATGTGTCGGCCCGGATTAGCCTGCGCAGGCTGATCTGGATCGATACATTACGCAAAGGCCATACTGTTGATTTTCTCATGGAACGGCTCCTATTGCGAATAAATGGTGAACAGTGTAGATATAATCCGGTCTCCAATTGGTTTATATTGATCTAAGCTGAGCGCACATGGTTGATAAGTTTTCGTAGAGTATCATTCGTCTATACTAATTGACAAGTTTATTGATTCGATTGTCAAAACATACCAGCTGTCAACGTATCTATTAATCCTTTCCCTCATACAATAAATCTGCTGCAAAAATGTAGAAAATCTATTTAATTGAAATTGTAATGAATGAATAGAGTTGAAAACATGGTGGCAAAAGGTGAAATTGCTCATTATGTTTTTAAAAGTCGTCTGCTGCAGAGGTACCAGACAGCGCTTATAGATATCAGTTTATATCAATTCAGCCCTTATATGTGGGATATATAGGGTTTATGTCACAGGTGAGACCCGACGCACAAAAACCGGCTCTTTGACGTTTCCGATCAATGCTTTTACACCACGTGAACTATAACAACTATAAACGCCCCCATTTGACTGAATGGCGAAGAGTGCACACTTTGAATAAAATAAGCGTATTCTACACTGTTTGCAAATGTCCGGAGGTTTATTTACCTGCTTTGATCCTCATTACCAATACAAAATATGATGAATTCCGAGCAGTCATAATTATTTTATCTTACACGCTATTATTGTATATTTATCTCTGTTTAGTGTATACTAGTACATGTATATGTAAACACTGACCAACATAGAACACATATTTTAGCAGATGACTTTGAACATGTACTTGCAAATACGTGGAATGTCTTTTAAAATGTAAGTATAATTATTGAATCGAGTTGGTTAACATTATGGCAAAAGGAGACTTTTCTTATCAAAAGCCTTTTGCCACATTGTATCTTGTTCCTTATTTAGGTATGTCCGTTCTTCTGTTATCGAAATGAAGATTTCCCCCGGTCTTTGATACCGCTTTTGTCCTAACAGAGTAAACAAGATCGAACCAGTCAGATCACAACTGTATATTTGAATTAGTTTGTTACGCCGTTTTCAACATGATTTCAGTTACATCACGGCGACTGTTCACGTATTCATGATCCCTATGTAAACAAACACACCAGTTCTAGGCTAGAACATGTGCCCTGCCCAAGTGCACTCCACAATGATCGCCGTGCCGCGACTAGGGATCGAACGTGGAACGCCCGGTTTCCAATACCCGAAGCTAACCACTCGACCACGGAGGATTCCGAATAACTTAGTATAATATGTAAACACAAAGAGAAAGAGCTCTAGATGTATTTTACCCTTATGCCCTCTGGTGTGGTACGCAAATGAGACTATTTGAGCCGTCCCGCGAGAAAACCAACATTAGGGCCTCTGAGTAATGGAGTAATGTATCGACCCAGATCAGCCTTGTGTTTGAGTTCCCACACCATACTGGAATGATGGGGTTACGAAGAGAGATATAGCGGAAGAAAAGTCCCCCCCCCCCCTCTTATTATCTAGCCCTATGAGAGATCTTAACGTGACATTGCATTATATAGGGACGAGGGATTTTTAGACTTGACCTTTTCACCATTTTCCTGATGCAGGCGACATTTAACGCACACATGCATTGTTTGTCTATTTCAAAACATCTTAGAAATCTCTCAGTTTGAAAATAATGATCAACTAGCTGCCTAGTACAAGTAACTTTAAGAATAGGTTTGAGTGTGTGGATAGGTGAAGCTAGAAACATAAACAGTTCGTTTCTCCAATGAGGCCTATATGTACATGTGAAGCGAGAACGCGCGAGATACAAATATGTGACAGGATTAACCCTTGCCCGTATACATTCTCTTTGTATCGCCATTGAAACAGACGACTTTTGAAAAACATTATGAGAAAAAGAGAAAATGCTCGAAACTTTTTATAAATGTTTTTTCTACTACTTATTATCAATTAAACTTTGCGCTTCATTAGTCCAAAGCTTGTTAATGCTTTTGTTTATAAAGCAGACGACAATACATACTATCATATCACGTCTGATAAACGACTTATAAGAAAGGAAACGCCTTCATAAGTGTTTGGTCGTCTTATCTATTACAGAAACTTACCGCATACTATTAAACCTTGACCCGCACTGCAGTTTCTTAAGCAAACAAATGAAAATTTTGAAACATTGAGATTAATTTAATTATTAAGTCAATTTCTTTTAATTCAATGCCAGAAACGTCTACTAATCTTCGTTACGGTTTCGTAATATTTGAACGGGTTTTTCATAAATAAATAAATAGAAAAAGGGTAAAGGGTTAAAACAGAGAATATGAATATGAATTATGTTCGTTTAGTAGTGGTATAATACGCAGGAGACATACGACAAGTTCTTTGAAGTGCAACATTTGCTTTCTAATGGAAATACTCTCGCGTTTTCATTTGGACCGCGTCTGGCAAATGTGTGTCTAAATGCATCTGCGTACAGCCAAGACTCAGGTGAGCCTGTAAATACTCACAGTCTCACCAGAGTCTTCACTGTCCGCATGCATGTTATATAGACTCTGACACGCATATTCTGAGAAGAAAACTAGAAATGTAGCCCTACCAGACTTATTTAGCAGCTACTTTATTTATTTAATTGATATATACATTTTACAGCAGTATTAACCTGGATACGGCGTCATTCAGCTATAAACTTAAATGTTTAATTCATTCAAAAACGATTACGGCTTGTTTTGTTCGTTTAAATTAATAATTAGTACCTTTGTTACAACTTGCAAATTATGAGGAAAATACATTATATATGCATGGTTATACCTAATGGAAGTGCAGCCAGATCTTGATATCTATTTGTAATGGTATCTATATAAAAAAAACCTTACTTGAAAACATAGTGACAAAAGAAGAAATTGCACAAAACGTGCAATTTCTCCTTTTGCCACAATGTTTTCAAACTATGATTCATATTATTACAAACCAATGGAGGCTTACCTGAATAGCCAAACAGTGAATCAACTCGGTCGTGTATCCACGCAAACGCCTCCATCACTACTCACGAACAACTAACAACTCCCATTGACAACTCATTCACGTCGCTTTTACGTACGACAGGCGCCGAGGGGTGCCCATAAAGTTTCTACATAAAAGATAGGACATTACCCTTTTGTTTTGGATGTTACAAATGTACGCATTGTTTTCGTATCTATTTGCAGCGAGATAAGATTATATTCTTCGAAATGGACCCTATTAGACAACTTTTTGAGGCTTCTTCTTGTGCAAGCATTTGTGTAAAAGCGGATGCTGCTCAAAGTAGCCATACTTCAATGACTCAATGAATCGATTATGTTACTCAGTAACTTGAGACTCATGTGATTAAAAAAGTGCTCGTCATCCCAAAGGAAGTCATTTTTATTTTTAAATTAGATATTCCCATTGTTGTTTCTTCCGATCGGTAAAAAACGGGTTCACTGATTTTTTAAGCTCAATGTGAGATAGTTTCCGTTAGTATTCAAATTGCTATATTGCAAAACATTCCTTATGTATCCGCTTTTTTCCGTATGTAGTCGTTAGTGATCGGTATTTTCCGCTGGTTTACCGGAAGTGACGACAGACAAGTCCAAGAACAATACCGATCGCTTGCGACTTCTGATGGAAATCGCCCAGCCTACTTACTGTAGGTACTTAAACAAATCGTACATAAATAGCCGGGCCCGTTAAGCTTGTTTTACATTAAGTCCCATGGATTAACTCAACGCTTTATAACGCTTTATAACCTGCTATATAATCTTATTTTTTTTTCCATCCGCCACTTCAAACACAGCCATTAGTAGTCTGGAGTAGTTGTTGTAGGTTGTATTGGAGTTAAACGCCGTTTCAACATTATTTCAGTTATGTCACGGCGACTGTTCACTTATTTCAGTTATATCAAGGCGACTGTTCACTTATTTATGATCCCTTGGTAAACAAATCAGTATTAGGCTAGAAAATGCGCTTTGCCAAAGGGCACTTCACCATGACCGCCGCGATTGAGGACGAACCCGGGACTTCCAGTTCAAAACGATTTCCTTTATATCATGGCGAAAAGTCATTTATTCATGATCCCTTGGTAATCAAATCAGGTCTAGACTAGGAAATAATGTGCCTTGCCCAAGGTATTTCCACCATGACCGTCGTGCCTCGACTGGGTACGCTAACCGCTCGGCCACGATGTAACGGTAGTGACAGGTTACTCCAAACATAGATATCCACCATGGTCGATTGGCTAGCGTCGGGGATTTGGAACCACGGAATGTCAGAATCATTGTTGATATAAAATGTGAATGCGCCCCTAACCTCTAGTCTGTAATCTTGGTAAATCTCATGATCAGTATTGTGCCCGTTTCGACTAAACTGTACCGATTCCTATGTATGCAATAACGTTTTAAAAGAGGACGTAATCAGTCTAGTAAGGTGATAAGGACATTTTGCACATGATAGATTTCACGTGCATAAATCCTTTCTCTGCTATTGTCAAACAAGTTCAAAATAACGTTTAGAAACGTCAACACATTGATCATGTAAAAAAGTTTTTTTGTGGAACTTGAACGTTTGTTAATCAATTGTACGCATCAATTTGCTTAACGCACGCATATACGTCTCTTAACGGAGTTCTCTCGTGTTTTAGATCACTCGACTAGAATGGTAGAGGCACTCAAGGATTAACCATAGTGTCAATAATTATAATTATACATAATGGCTCATTATCTTTGACATATAACGGAACAAATAACCAACATTGAACCTAATTTTAGCGTCATCAATACATGTTGAACTGCAGACATTCGAAACATAAAGCTAAGCCCCGGTAGCTCAATTGGTAGCGACAAGGGCTGTCAATCCAGGGGTTGTAAGTTCGAACCTCAGCTCGGCCAACATTCTTTCCGACGTTTGACACACGTCACTGCGTCATTCGCCTTCCACCACCTGGCAAACAGTCTATGTGGAAAAGCAGCCAGTTGCTTGGGAAGATTGTTGTGTGGAGTACTGTTATAAGAAAGCCAGGAGCCACACGAGAAGGTGTGAACTTGCCCCCGTGATTTGACTGAGAAATGGTTGCAAACGGCGTTTAAACCACAATCAATCAACAAGTAATTGAAACGATCGGTTGGAAATTATATGCACACTCTGTCATAACACATCTCAATAATGCGTCCACGTTAGGTGAATACGGAAAGTACATGAACGATTGTTATCCTAACATTTGGATGCATTTGAGTTGATGGTACGGTACGTACGGGTTGCCAAGTGAATGAATGCCGTTATCTTAGGCGTCATCTAGGAAGGTACTGTTTTCCAAAACGGCACAGTCCACAGAAAGGCACTGAACATTATAAGAATCTATTAACCCTTTCCTACTTGTAGACGCATTCGGACGCATTTGCAGCAGACGACTTTTGAAAGCATTGTGGCAAAAGGAGAAATTGCTCATGATGAGCAATTTCCCCTTATTTATGGAGATATTTCGCATATTCGCCAATATGTTTTCGAAGTCGTCTGCTGCAGAATTGCCGTGTGTAGGAAAGGGTTAAGAGAGTAACTTGGTTGTTAAAGTTATAAGAAAACACACATGCAAGCACAAACAATTAATTACAGAAGTTAAGTTGTATGATTGTATGATTGGGGTTTAACGCCCTTTTTAACAATTTTTCAGTTATATCACAGCGGCCAGTTCACCTACTCATACATTTCCTGGTTTTCTCACACCAGTACTCCACACAGCAATCTTCCCAAGCAACTGGCTGCTTTTCCACATATACTTAGCCCATTGGTGTAAGACGAATGGCGCATGTCGCATTGACTTTTGTCAATCGTCAGAAAGAAAGTTGGCCAAGCCGGGATTCGAACTCACAACCCCTAGATGTTAAGTTGTATGAGTATAAGTGCTACCGATTTCGGGTAAACATACACATCTCAATGTTGATGCCGGTTACCATGACATCATAGCGACATTTGTATAAGTAATTTACGAGACCTATCGTCCTATGCAAATGAACTAAAGATGAATCGACTTGTTATTCATCAAGTTCATATCCTTCAAATGAAAAAAAAAAATCCATAATTTACGGAACATTATTTACGAGTAAAACTATCCTTTACTACTATTTCGGCCGTTTTCATTTTAGATATTCTTTCATCATTTGCATTAAAATGACGCAACCATAACACATCCAACGTCAAAGGGAGAAAACCCTCATTATTTTTGCTTCAACTCATTTAAAAAGAAAAGAAAACGAGTGTTATTATACGCAAATGATCACATGTATACAAAGATTCAATGTTTTCATTCCTTTATGAAATGTTCATTTTAACCAATCAAAACGTCGGAATAACATTGCCCGATTTATCTTAAACGGAAAACATCACCGGCTACGATACGATACCAAGGAGTGCAATGTCGAGGTTTAGAGTGAGCCTTACCAACATTACAAGTGTGAGGAAGTCTATTGCAGAACATCGACAACAATCTGTGCCGAGCCTCGGTAGCTCAGTCGGTAGCGACGCTGACTGTTAATCCAGGGGTTGGGAGTTCGAATCCCAGCTCGGCCAACATTCTGTCTGACATTTGTTAAAAGTCAATGCGACACCAATGGGCAAACAGTCTATGTGGAAAAGCATCCAGTTGCTTTGGAAGTTTGTTGTGCTGATTACTGGTGTGGGGAGCCAGGAAACACATGAGTAGGTGAACTGGCCGCCGTGATATGTCTGAACAAGTGTTGAAAACGGCGTAAAACCCCAATCAATCATTCAACCACAACAGTCTGTGTAAGAAAGGTTCGTTTTGATGCTACAAACAATAACGTTGCAACTGTATTAAGAAGTCTTCGACTTAATTTGAAACTTGCTCCAGATAAACTATCGTCTATATATGCAGCATGAAAACAGACGTTGATTATAGGTTGTCGTTTGTATGTTGAATGAAGTATTACTTTCATGATACTGACGCATAGTGGTGTGAAGCCCATTTTAACCTCGATGCATGTGCTTACAAACAAAATGTTTGCTTTTTGGAAAATGGAAAGCTTAACTTGTATACTGATGTTCGTTACATTAATTATGATAAATAGTTCTATATAGTTGTAATAGTATGCTCCAGTGATGCCGCGTTTATCCGATTGCATACGCACTCTTTGTTTTAGTCGAATTAAATCTTTCAATGCCAAATTGTTTAGAGTAGACTCTTCCATGTTCAAAATCGGGCGGCTCCATTCTCTTGTAATAACAGTTTTGCAATATTCTGATAACTTAAAGGCAAACAATGCTGATCTTGGTACGAGCTGACTCACCTGGATTGGTACTGTTAGCAAAAACCTCAATATTGCCAATGGCGCTAGAAAAATCATGGTGACTTTGTAGTCGTACTAAGTACAGTCAAGAAACGAAAGATTCTGATTTCTCTGCTGAAGTGGTGTTTGGATAATTCAGTGTCAATTCATTCCAGTATTTGGTTGATATCAAATATAAAAAAATGGAAAGCATGATGATGAGAGCCACGTTACGTAAAACATCGAGGTAAAAGCTGGGGTTTTCATTATCATGTGTTGTTATTCAATAATGAGCAGCTTCATCTAGACAATATCTACTCCCCGTAGAGTAGAACAAAAACCAATATACTAATATGGTGCGAATTTCATCACTGTGTATTAAGTTATTAACTAATACAAAAGATACTAAAAAAGTCCTATTACTTTTTGATCGTTTAATTAACCCTTTCCCTCATATAGACGCTTTCTGACGCCTCTGCAGCAGACGGCTTTCCGAAAACATAGTGACAAAAGAAGAAGTTGCACAAAACGTGCAATTTATCCTTTTGCCACGATGTTTTCCACTTTTTGTCATAGGTTATCCATTCAATTATAGAGATTTTTTATGTTTTGACAAAATACGTTCAAAGTCGTCTGCTGCAGAATTGTCGTATGAGGGAAAGGGTTAAGGACATTGCATGACCCGGACTGTTCGTACTGTACGAAGATGCAACATAATCTCAAATCGCATGACGCGGCCTAACATTTTTTTTGATAAGTGACTGGATCCAAATCATAGAAAGGTTTGGATAAACTAGTGACCTGTTTATTGTCCTATTGTAATGCGTTGGGTGCTGTTTTGACAAACTAATGTTGATCGCATTGCAGTAACCCGCGTTAACGGGAAGACCGAACTTTGTAAATTAAAACAGGGACGCTATATTACAATAATGTAATATAGTGTCCCTAATTAAAATTAACACGGATGGAATAACAATGGGTATGGAGCGGATTAAACCCCCGTTACACAGTTGTTCTGTTCTTAACGTTACATGTCAGGTAATCGTCCGCGAGTCATGTCAACTGGAAATCAACGGAGGCGAACTGACAAGTGCAGGACGGGCAATGTATGGCTTTCGAACAAAACGCATCGCTAGCGTACAACGCACCAGGGACACTATATTACAATGTAATATAGTGTCCCTGAACACACGTACAACCAGCGGACGCCTTTTCCCGGGGCTGTTCGTGCAAGTTGTGGGCATGCATGAAAGTGTTCACCGGATTGAACGGAAGTCGCCTGACAAGGACAAGGAGCGCATTGGGGTCCAGATGTTTCGTAACCTGTCCGTCTACGCGACACTCGATCAAAGTCTTTGCCAACTTGTTTTTACCGTGGCACTTAATGTTGATGTCTATGGAGATATTCTTCATTTGTTCAACTGCTCCTCGGTCCAATGTTGTTCTATCAATTGTTTGGTGTTTTACGCCTCTTTCAACATTTGTTTCAGTTATATCACGGCGTTTCCTGGATAATTTAACAGTTATACTGGTCCGTTTATCCCCGCAACCCTGAGCGCAAAGGGGGGAATGCCATTCATACCCAATACTTTCGATCATCAGTTAAATCATCCTATCTGCCCACGGAAGCAATATATTTGTTAGTCTCAGTAAGGTTCCGTGATTTAGCGATAATTGATCACACGCTGTGCAGAGAATCGTAAAACAATAAAACGCCTAGGGCATAGTCGTGTTGGACAACGAGCCAGTACACTAGGTTTTATCTTTATATGGTTAGAATAATGAAGTTCGTAATTTAGTGTTTTGTTGCCATGTTTGAATATTAAGGAAGATACTGTCAATAAATCATGCATAATATGTTTTATACTCCCATTTGCGATATACAGTCGAACATGTGTACAAAAACCACACATGGAAAGGTAACATTCTGTTTTTTGTTCACATGTGGTCATTGCAGGGTCATTTATGCAGAAAATGAATAATTAAGAAACTCAAAGTGTAGTTGCTACAGACAGGGAATTGCTAATCCAAGGTGGTCTTTATCACAGGCTGTATGTATATTAAACAATAGTGAGTGCGGCGGTCTGCACAACTCGATCGTAAGGCATTTTGGACAGCTGTAGAACCTGATCAGCCAGCACATCCGCGAAGTCTGGTCAGGATCTGCACTTTTCGTCAATTAAACTACGGTAAAGCATGGTTCGTTTTCACGAATCACCGCTCATATCATTTGGGCTGATGGGAGATGCAATATTGAAATCATTGCGGGAAAAGGAGAAATTGTGTATGAATAGCAATTTGTTCTTTTCCCACACCGTTTTCAGATTGTTGTTTGTTTCGGGTTTTACACCGCTTTCAACATCTTAGGTCACATCGCATAAGACAGGACAGACGATATTGGTATTGGTATTGGAATATATCGAGGGCTTGGCGAGAAACGGTTGTAACTAAAATTGGTATTTTTTACCAAGGTTTATCACCTCGCCATAAAGTCTTTATAAGCGTTAAATCATTTTGTAAAATTTGTATTGTTTACAAAGGGGTCAAAATTGCCCTTAAACCAGGGATTTCAAAATAGGGTTTTAGTTATAACCGTTTCACGCCAAGCCCTCGATATAAGGTATGCAACCAATACCAGCCCACCTGCTGGAGCTCTAGAGTTGTATTGATTCCAATCGTTCAGACCCATTTCGAGGGCTTGGTGTGAAACGGTTGTAACTTAAAACCTATTTTGAAAACCCTGGTTTAGGGGCAATTTTGACCCTTTTGTAAACAATGCAAATTTAGGTGCCATTGCTCAGAACGAGCAATGGCACCTAAATTTACATTGTTTACCAAGAAAAGTGATTTAACGCTTATAAAGACTTTATGGCGAGGTGATTAACCTTGGCAAAAAAATACCAATTTTAGATACAACCGTTTCACGCCAAGCCCTCGATTTATCTGGTTCTTACGGTTCAAGCAAGGGATAGAGTGCAGCTGCCTTTCGTATTTACTGTCCCCCAGCAACAGGGGGCAACAATGTTTTCAGAAATCGCTTGCTGAATATGCGTCAACTGTCGACTGTGTCGGGCAAAGGGTAACTACTTGACCGGTTGACTATTTTACCTGTCTCTTTTGTAATAGTTTAGATCGACCACAGTCATACATTAGTTATTTTCCGCGGCAAAGTATTACATACGTGTATGATGATATGTTATATAGAGTGAAGTATATCATACTAGGATACGAAAAACAACAACGTACGACAACATTTTTTTTATATGTGTATTTCTAGGGGTACATGTATATATCACATTGCCATCATCATCATGAACTTCATCATCATCATCATCATCTTCATCATCATCATCATCATCATCATCATCATCATCATCATCATCTTCTTGTTGTTGTTCTTCTTCTTGTTCTGTTCTTCTGCTCTTCTTTTTCTTCTTCATTATGAACAATTTCTTCTTTTCTCACAATGTTTTCAACTGTCGTCTACTTCAGAAGCGTCAGCAAGCCTCTTGGTGCAGAATATCGCTCGACTTTTGGCAAATATTCCATATCGAGGGCTTGGCGTGAAACGGTTGTAACTAATATTGGTATTTTTTTTACCAAGGTTAATCACTTTGCCATAAAGTCTTTATAAGTGTTAAATCATTTTTCTTGGTAAACAATGGAAATTTAGGTGCCATTGCTCGTTCTGAGCAATGGCACCTAAATTTGCATTGTTTACAAAGGGGTCAAAATTGCCCCTAAACCAGGGTTGTCAAAAAAGGTTTTTAGTTACAACCGTTTCACGCCAAGCCCTCGATATGATCTACTAAATATGTTTGTATATCAGTCGTTAACAGAGCCCCGTCCGAGGTGAAAACTAGCATTGTGGACTCTGTCTAAAGTTTCAGCCTAAGCATTCCGAGCAGGCTAACCCGGACTTTTTTTTGTTTCAGGAATCACTACTCTAAATCATCTATCCCCCTAAGACGGAATGTGTCGGCCGGATCAGTCTGCGCGGACAGCGCAGGCTGATCTGGTCGATACATTACGCAGATGTCTATCGCCATAGCTGCACCTGGACAGACACGTTTCACCTCTTTGCAGATTTTCTGTTTCAGGAAGCATTACTCTATACCTCTATCCCCCTGAGACGGAATGTGTCGGCCCGGATTAGCCTGCAGCAGACGACTTGTGTCATTGTGGCAAAAGCAAGAATTACTCTTTTAAAAAAAGCCATTACGATTGAATCGCATTCTTGTATTGTCTTTTTCCGACCATTGTCATTCCCAAGGAGCTTTCTCGAGGTTTCTAGTTATACCAAACGATACAACCCCGATAGGAATGCGCGGAGTTTCTTTGGCAACACAATCTCGAAGGTGTGAAGACAGTGGTACAGAGGTAGACCGTCGGCCTCTTTTACCAAGGGTCCCGGGATCGAATCCCGTGATGAGCGGGTTCTGCCTTTGGGATTTCCCCACACAAACGGCGAGAGTACTGGTTAAGTGTCCGGGAAGCAGACATCGAGCGTGATTAATATAAGCTTAAAGCTTGTTTCGCAATCGATGTAAAATAAATAAGTTTAAACTAAACTAATCTCGAAGGTAGGTTTGTAGGCCAAATCAAAACACACGGAGAATAGGCCACTGTCATTCCAAATGAATTCGTCTTTCTTAGATGACGTTGATTGTTTGATGTTTTACGCCGCTTACGTCAATGTTTCAGTTATATCACTGCGTTTCCTGGGTAACTTACCAGTACTGCTGGTCCATTTATCCTGACACAAGCCAGTCAGTCGTAATGCTAACCCCTAAATTCTGAGCGCCAAGGAGGGAAGCCATTACTACCAAGTCTTCGGTGTGACCCGACCGGGGAACGAGCCTGCAACCTCCCGCATCTGAGGCGGCCGCTCTACAACTACAGCACCGAGGCGGTCTTCTTATGTATCGATTCAATAAAAACAATTTGTTATATCAATCACCATTTGAGCTGTCTCGCGAGAAAACCAACATTGTGGACTCTACGTAAAGTATCAACCCAAATCAGCCTAAGCATACCGCGCAGGTTAACGTGGACAGACACTTTTCGCCTCCTGTGAATTTTCTGTTTCAGGAATCATTACTCTATATCTCTATACCCCTGAAGCGGAATGTGTCGGCCCAGATTAGCCTGCGCTCATTTCTCCTATCATCCTGACGACTTGTAACAGCACATCAGCAGAGACTATTCAAAAACTTTGTGTTATAAAGAAAGAAATCTTCCCAAGAAAAGCCCTACAATATATCAACCTGAAATATCCTTCGTATTTTCCAAACGTTGTAGCTTTTCCTTCAATGTTTTATTTTTAGAACAGACAAAAAACTAAAGACATCATACCGGATAAAGGGTCCTCCCTCATTAGCCTTGTTTTGTGAGAACATACTTATATATATGACAACGTACGAGTAATTTCATCATAACAACATCGTTTGTGTCTCATTCCTCACCTATGGTTTTTCATCAATGACCACTAAACAATGTGAATGAACTCAATGTCGATTTTATAAGTAAATAACCATATCAATCAAACACTCTCAGTGAGTTGAATTGAACCATTTCCCAAATATAATAAATCGGAAGCAGGCGACATTGAAAACATCTAAGCTAAGACATGACAAAGCTCGATAGATGAAAGTCTAACTATTGACTGATCTAAGCTAAGCCATGACAAAGCTCGATAGATGAAAGTCTAACTATTGCCTGGAGTTGAAAATACTGTGACAAAATGTGAAATTGCTAATTTTCAGCAATTTCTTCTTTTGCCACAATATTTTTAAAAGATGCTTCAAAATGCGACTGCATGTGAGAAAGGGTGAACTTATGTGACGTGGTATAGATCCACGTGCAAGTATCTATGTGATTTTGTAGTCCATACCGGCAGTACAAATCTAGGTGGTTATACTATAGTTAAACGTTGCATGTATATCTAGATCTATATATTAACCTAATAGCATTCGATGTACAGATATGTATCACATAAAGCCCTCTCTGGGAGTGGCAAAAAATCCCATTACTTAAATATCACATGACACTACTAGTTTGGTTTCCAGTCTTACGCTCAATTCTTTGTTACAACGCGGAAACCAAACTATGAAAATGAAGTCACGTCAGCGGTTTGACGTTTAATAACGTTTGTCACTTTGGCGCCCAAACCGGCAAATGTCATGTACATTTTTTTCGAAATACGCCTCATAAATAACTTTATGTTGTAAATAAAATATCTCATACGTGTTTATTTATTATCACTTTTAATAAACTCGTTAACTAAGCTGAATATGACGCTCGTCAAGACTCACGGCATATCGTCTTAGTAAACTCGGTTAATCAAAGTGATAATAAATAAACACTCATGAAATATCCTCTACTTATCACATCGTTATGTACGAAATACTCCTCATAAATCACTTAATGTGATAACTAGAATATCGCATTCCTGTTTATCGTTAACTAAGCTGAATATGACGCTCGCCTTTGGCATGTCATCTTAGTAAACTGTTTAATTTAAAGTGATAATAAATAAAATATGTTTGTGATATTGTAATCTACACTGTATAGATATATGTGTATACATAAGTGTGATATTGCAATATATAGATAAACTGTATACATATATATATATATATATATATATATATATATATTTGTGTGTGTGTGTGTGTGTGTGTGTGTATAGTATATACATTGTACATATAAACTTAATTTGTTTACATATCTATGTGGCAAGTATTGTATTCATCTATTTGTGGGATTTTGCAGCGTACATTGTAATGATCTGTGTATATATATTTAAGTGAAATTGCAATCGACATTGTATAGATATATGTTTATTGAATGACGTTATCTTGCAATAATCAATGTATATACACGTATAGATATGTGGGCATTTATTTATGTGATAATACAATCGAAGCTGTATTTATTTTCATACATACATGCTATATTATGAAAGAATCACAAATATGTATGTAATTACTGAGAGAAACAAACGCAAAGATAATCGTATTTTATGTGTGCAATATATGTGTATT